>JBBPRT010000548.1:0-10437 GCA_038093175.1 Boletus hoseneyae | reverse complement strand
AAGAAACGACGTAGCATCCGATTACGAGGATGAGGCGGCAAAGTGCAATGGTATGGAAAGGAGTAGTAATCAAAAGTCCAGGCCCCAGGTGGAGGGTAGACAAGTGAATAGGACTGTGGAAAGACGACGTAGGGGTACGGTATATATATGATACTATAGTGCTTTAGGGTAGGTCGTCTGAGTTCTAAATACTTGAGGGCCGGTGTGAGAATGAACAAGATAAGAGAACATGAGGGAAACACAAGGTAACTGTGAGGCGTGACACCATAGATAAGACGAGAGTCTGGACCAGGTCTAGACTCGAGTCACGTGTTGTCCCACGGTCACGTGTGAGGTTGCGTGACGAAGAAGAGCAGAATGTCACGTGATCTAAAAAAGGGGTAAGTCAGGTGACTTGGTCACGTGACTGCGAAAGTGAAAATCGACTAAGTCCGATAAGATGAAGAAGAGTGAAAATACGCAGCGTTAGGTCCTGAACTATAACACTTGTGGTTCCATGATTTCTGTAATGCCCAGTCCTCCTTGGTGGTAGGGTGATACTGTTTCTCTAGGTCTGTGACTAAAGTCTTCCATTTGTATGCCTTTTCTTTCTTGAGGTGGGAGCGGGCAAAGGTGAGGCCGGTATTGCCTCCTAGATGAGAAAGCACTGCTACGATGGCTTCATAGGATTTCTCAGGTACTGAGTCGGAGTCTAGAGATCTTTACATTAGGCGGTGATGGTGTAGGCAGTGGTTGTGGTGGGGGAATAGCTTTTACTTGCGCTTCTAAGGCAAGTATTGCTTAGTTCATTCCTTGAAAGGTGTTAGTGAGGAGGGTAAGTTTGGTGGTGTCATCTGGTGTGGCTAAGAGATCTGCCAGGAGCTGAGTAGGGTTATACTGCGGAGTAGCCATGATGGGCGAGGGACAAGAATAGATTTATTTATTTTTACTTTCTACGGTAGCATTCAGGGACATGGAGCGCCGTTCTAGGCCTAAGCGAAGATATATGATGGTCAAGAAAAGGGTCCCTTTGCCAATGGTGAGGGATGAGGTAAGAATGAGGATGGGGAGGGAGGAAATCCCAGTTGGTTCCTGCTGGGAGTGGCATGGGGGTGCGGATGACAAGTTCTGGTGTGTCAAGGGGGTCTAAATCCTCAACGCGGATATGGGGGTGATAGGTTAGATCAAAGTTATCAGCCAGTGGCTGATCGTTAGGGTCAAAGTTGTCAGGGATGTGAAAGCCTCCTGGTGGTGGTGTGCTAGGGTAACACAGCGAGGGTGTTAGCGATTGTTCCTTTGGTTCCTTCTTTATGGAAAGGGGCAAGACTATAGGGGATTCCTCCTTCTTGGTTATAGGCACTGAGATTCTCGAAGTGTGAGCGAAGGGGACTAGACGGTGACTAGGGGTGGCTCTTACTACTGAGCTAACTATGCGAGACAGTGACAAGAGAGTGCTGAGGGATGTATGAGACGGTGACTAGAGTTATCTGGCAGCAGTGAGAAGAATAGTCTTGTTCTAGTGAAACGGCCAATCCCTTACCGATGGAGCAAGTGTTTGCTAGTCAAGTATAAGCCTTAGGACTGGTATGAAGTTGGGAGAACTCCAAGAGAACAAAACTGAGGTTCTCTGGAGTGGTAGTGAGCCTTATATACTATCCTACTGTGTGTGTACATGTTTGGTGTCTAGAACTGTACAGTACCTATATAAGGATATACCCTTGACCCATGGTGTAAGGCTATGCTATAAGGTAGTGCCACTTGCTGTACAAGCTGTGTTTGCTGTACAGGCTGTGTGAGGCTGTGAGCCAAGCTATGCACGGAGATGAAGGAGGCTATGCAATATGCAGCTATGATAGGCTGTACACTGGGCTGTGTGATATGCGGCTATGCAAGGTTGTGTGCCATGCTGTGTGATATGCGGCTATGGTCCGGTACAGCCTTCAGGTAAGATCCATTGGTCTGTGCGCAAGTCACGTGACTGGTTCAGGGCAGGCCCCTAGTAGACTTGTAGACGAGCTATGGCAGACGTGGCTGAGAGATAGGGGCTAGCAAGGAAAGTGGCCATAGCAAGTCAGGAAAAATAAGGGAAAAATAGAGGGATCATAACACCTATTTTTGCATGAACTTCTTTTTGTGAGAAAGAACCTGCGCTTTGTTGCTATTAAGAAAAAGAGCATCATCAATGTAAATGATAATAAGAACAATGTCTTTTCCAATAAACTTAATATAAACTCCTGAATTGGAGGTGCATCTCTTGAATCCAAAGGAAACAAGGCTTTGATGAAGCAGTTTATTCCATTGAAGAGCTGCTTGTTTAAGACTGTAAATTGCTTTTTGTAGGTGACAGACCTTTTGTTTCTGGCCCTTTATTACAAAGCATTCTGATTGCATCATGTAGATTTCTTTATCTAACTCACCAAAAAGAAAGGTGGTTTTTATATCTAGTGCTTCGATTTCCAATCATGAAGTGCTGTGAGTGCAAGAACTAGTCTCACTGTTTCAAATCTTGCAACAGAAGAAAAGGTTTCTTCATAATCTATTTCAAAGATTTGAGTAAATTCTTTAGCAATAAAATATGCTTTAACTTAATTGCCAGAGCGTATGGCAAATACCCATCTTCTTTTGATAGGTTGATGTCCTTTAGAAAGATCAACAAGTTTCCATACCTTGTATTCATGTAAAGACTTTATTTTATCTTTAGAAGCATCGTATTAAGCTTTTTGTTAATCTTGAGGAAGCTTTGCTATATCTTAGTATTGCCGCGGTATTGTCCATTCTCTATGATCAATAGCTTGTGTGAAATGATGTTGCATTCATTTTGCGCTATATATTTCTCTAAGATTCTTACTTTTATTAGTAGGTCTCTGTTCTTCTTGAATAGGATCTGATTGAATCAGTGATGAATCAGTGATGGTAGGGCACAAGGTTCATATCCAATCATGAGATAGAATGGCAATTGGTTAGCGATGGAGTGAGTGTGGTGGTTATGGGCAAATTTGGCATGGAAAATGGAGTTGGCCCATGTAGTCAGTTGATCTCCACAGAAGATTTAGAGATACATTTCAATTTCCTGATTGACACATTCAGTTTCAACATCAGATTGAGGATGGTAGGCAGTGGAGAAGGAGAGTTTGTAGTTCAGGAGTTTTCCTAGGGCTTTGGCAAATGCAGAGGCAAATTGGGGTCTGTGATCAGAGGTAATCTTGTCATAGAGACCAAAACAGAGGTAGACTCTGTGGAAAAAGAGGGAGGCTATCCTTTCTGCAGTGACAGTAGACTTAGTGGGGCAGAGAATTACCCTCTTAGTAAGCCCATGGTTAACCATAACCAAGAGGGCATCAAAGCTGAAGGAGACAGGAAGGCCAACAATCAGATCATAGAAGATCTATTGGAAAGGTCAGGAGGCAGAGGAGTGAATGGGGGTGAGCAGAGAAACTGTGGGGTGAGTGTTAACTTTGTTCTGTTGGCATATAGTGTTATAGTTCAGGACCTATATGCTATGTTTTCATTTTCTTTCACTCATCATACTTAACATATTTTCACTTTCACAGTCACGTGACCAGGTCACATGACTTTACCCTTTTCTGATCACATAACATTCTGCTCTTCCTCATTATGTGGTCTCTGCACATAACTGTGGGAACCATGTGACCTCAAGTCCAGACCCAGTCTAGACTCTTGTCTTATCTATGAGGTCATACCACATGGACACCTTGCCTTCTATATGTTTTCCTTATCTTGCTTCTTTCCTTCTCTCACATTCTATATCTCACACTGGCCCTCAATCTTTTCGGACTCAGATGATCTACCCTAAAGCTCCCTAGTTTCCTATATATACTATACCTACTTGTTATCTGTTTCCCAGTCCTATTCATTTGTCTTACTCTCTCTTGGAGGCCTAAGTTTTCTCGAATACTACTCTGTTATGTTTCTTTTTCTTCTCTTGTACTTCTTTCTTCAGATGAGGACCGACCTCACTGACACATGTACCAGTCCTCTGCTTACCTTGCTCTTGGACTCATGCTTGGCTGTTTGGGCCCTGTCAAGTATCCCTCACCTTGCTTATTCATTGTTGCTTACTCTTCTACTGATGCCATCACATCACTTAGTCATTCTTGCTTACTCTTTTAACCGATGCCATCACATCGCTTACTTGGTTTCTATTGTTAACTCTGCTGACTAATCATTCTCTCCATTTCCATTCTATTCCATCCGATTAGTCATCCCCTCTTGGCCTTAGTATATAAACCCTTCAATACCTGCATGTATTCCCCATGCTAGTCTTACCTGAACTCCCATCTGAGTTCTTAGCCTCAATACATCGCTTCCTCTCCCTATCCTTGGACTTCTCTAAGTCATCGCCCTACTTCTAAGTGGGTGCTCCTCGTGAAACCAGATGGAAACCTAGAATGAGACAACCTAAGACAATAGGAGGTCGAGTGATCTAAAGGAAGATGATTGGGAAGATACATTGTAAAAGGAAGGCAGTGACGGCGATACGTTGATTCTCAAGGTCAGCCTCGACATGGACAACAAGGTATAGATTTGTGAGGGGAACAATGACAGTTAACAAATGGAGCATCCATTAATGGGGATGAAACGGCAAGTGCAAAGGGTAGGAATGTTATCGGATGAGCTACCTTACTTGCGATTACACTCGGACTTACTTACGAACGGTTTACTACAGACTTTCTTATCTTATCTTATCAGATAACGTCACGTGACTGGTCACGTGACCATCCGGTTATCTGCTAGATCTTATCTATTACTTACCCCTAGGAGAGTCACGTGATACTGGCACGTGACATGCTGACATAGCGGTCTAGGTCGACAACGTCATAGTCTAGACAATGATGTCATCATGACATCATACCTCATGTCCACCGCATGGACTCCTTCTATACCGGCCCTAGAGTACTTATCTCACATCTGCCCTAAAGGCATCCTTACATATATATACCGTACCCTGTACTCTAGATATCCCCCAGTCTATTTACTTGGTTCTTACCCGGTTCCCTATGTCCGAACCGCCTGAGCATCCACAGTGGAGGGCTATTCCCCTCTTGCCTGTTATGCTACAGTAAAAGGCTCCTTACGCCATCACAGTACTCCTCGCCATCGCCTTCCACCATCCCCTTGATGGGGTTTGCCATTATTTATATGGTTGAAGTGATGCTCCACAACAAGGAAAGAGTAGTAACAAATGTCCCAGGCCCCCAAGGGAGAGTAAGACAGATGAATAGGACTAGGGAGAGACGACGTAGAGGTACGGTTTATATATGTAAGTAGAGAGCTTTAGGGTGGGTCATCTGAGTTTGAAAGGGTTGAGGGCCAGTGTGAGTAAAGAAGAAGATAAGAGACATGAGGAGAACATAAGGTGTCTGTGTGGCATGACGCCATAGATAAGACAATAGTCTAGACTAGGTCTGGACCATAGGTCACATGCTCCCCACAGTCATGTGCAGAGGTCATGTGACGAAGAAGAGCAGAATGTCACGTGACCCAAAGAGGGGTAAGTCAGGTGACTTGGTCAGGTGACCACGAAAGTGAAAATATGTTAAGTACGATGAATGAAAGAAAATAAGAACATAGCGTGAAGGTCCTGAACTATAACACCTTGTCTTAACCTTGTCTCAGCGACTACTGCCACTGATCTCCAAGCCTTACCTTTGTGGTAGTGGCCCATCGTCTTGGTTGGAAAACCTCCAACACCTTCACTTAAAGGAAATCCCTTGGTGCGACTCTTCGGAAGACTGTCGTCTTCACCCTTCAGGTCTCCGCTTGCCCTCACTCAGGTCAAGCATAACATACTCCTTTTACTCTGCACTTGCCAATTTATCCTCGTCAACAGATGCTTCATCTTTTCACAACCTTTGTACCCATCGCCAATCTACTACTTATCATCACCGTCTTTGTCAACCTTGAGGAATGTCGACTCTTCATAACAGTAACACTCCAACAATGTGTTTTCCCAATTGTCATCACTTAGGTTTCCATCTGGTTTCATATGGCACAACCATCGATGTAGGAATGGATATAGGAGGTGAGACTCGGCCACCAGAATTCAGCAGCAACAAGTTGACAGGTTTTGAGATAACCTAGATGGCCAGAGGTTTCATGATCATGGCAACATTCAAGGATGGCATGATGTGGGGATTTGTTGGGAGGAATATAAATGTGTTCTTTAAAAGTGAGAATGTTAGCCTCAGCCTGCCAGTTGGAGAGGTGATTATGGAATGTGGTAGGAGTGGATTTATCCATGGATTGGAGGGCATTAAGAGCTAAGGGGTCATCCTTGGAGGAAGTGCAAATGCATTCAGAGAGGGAGGTGTTGATTATATTCACAAAGAGAGAGGGAGGAAGAAGAGTAACACTGGAATTGTCAGTGTTGTCAGAAGGGAGAAGATCAGGGTGGTAGCAGAGGGCATCAGAACCAGCAAGAAGTTTGCCAGGGACATGAACCATCTAGAGGTCGAAATCAGCAAGGTCAAGAAGCCAGTGTGCTTGGCAATGGTTGAGAGCTTGAGGTTGATAGAAGTAGGTTAGGTTCTTGTGATCAGTGGAGACCTGTATAGGGAAGGGGAAACTGTGGAGGTATTGTCACTAAGATTTCAGGGTGTGGATAATAGCAAGGAATTTGCGATCATAGATGTCATAGTTTTGCTCAGCAGTGGAGAAGGGTTGGGAAAGGTAGAAACAGGGATGCCAGTTGCCATTGGTGTCAGTTTAGAGAAGGATGGCTTCAGAGGTGAATTTGGAGGCATCTATGGCAATAGCAAATGGGGCAGAGTGATTAGAAATGTGGAGGATGGGCTTCAATTGGAAAAGTGCCTTCAATTGATCAAAGGCAGCTTAATAGGTAGAGTTTTTCATTTGTACGCCTTTCCCTTTTCGAGGTGGGATCGGGTGAAGGTGAGGCCAGTACTGCCTCCTAGATGGGAGAGTACTGCTACAACGGCCTCATAGGGTTTCTCGGGTACTGAGTTGGAGTTAAAGAATAGCCATGTCTTCATTTTTAGCCACCAGTCCTCAAATTTAGAGAGTTCTCCTTTGAATTCACCTGGGTCAGCGAATATCTCAACTTTCTTAGAGATCCTTACATTAGGTGGTGGTGGCGTAGGCAGCAGTTGTGGTGGGGGAATAGCTTTTACTTGCACTTCTAAGGCGAGTATTGCTTGGTTCACCCCTTGAAAGGTGTTAGTGAGGAGGGTAAGTTTAGTGGTGTCATCTGGCGCAGCTAAGAGGTCGGCCAGAAGTTGAGCGGGGTTATACTCCAGAGTAGCCATGATGGGCAGATGATAAGAATAGATTTTTAATGTTTATGGTAATGTTCAGGGACACGGAGTACTCATCTAGACCTAAGTGAAGATATATTATGGTCAAGAGTGGGAGAGGGATCCCTTTGCCAGCAGCAATGAATGAGGTAAGGATGAGGATGGAGAGGGAGAAACTCCCAGTTGGTTCCTGCTGGGAGTGGTGTGGGGGCGTGGGCGACAGGTTCTGATGTGTCAAGGGGTTCTAGATCCTCGATGCGGATGTAAGGGTAGTAGGTTAGATCAAAATTATCAGCCGGTGGCTGATCGTTAGGGTCGCAGTTGTCAGGGATGTATAACCCTGGCAGTGGCGGTGTTGGACTATGATGCTCCCAGTTGGAGCGATAGGATAATAAGCTAGAGCTGCACAGCACAGGCATCAGCGACTGTTCTTTGGGTTCCTCCTTTATAAAGAGGGGCAAGACTATGGGGGATCCCTCCTTCTTGGTTATAGGCACTGAGATTCTCGAAGTGTGAGTGAAGGGGACTAGACAGTGACTAGGTAGCTCTTACTGCTGAGCTGACTATACAAGATGGTGACAGGAGGGTGCTGGGGGACGTTTGAGACGGTGACTAGAGTTGTCCAGCAGCGGTGAGAAGAATAGTCTTGTTCTAGTAAAATGGCCAACCCCTTACTGATGGAGCAAGCGCTTACTAGTTAAGTATAAGCTTAGACTTCAGAGGAGATTGGGAGAACTCCAAGAGAACAAGACTGAGGTTTTCTGGAGTGGCAGCGAGCCTTATATACTATTCTACTGTTTATGTACATGTTTGGTGTCTAGAACTGTACAGTACCTATATAAGGATATACCCTTGACCCATGATGCAAGGCTATGCTATAAGGTAGTGCCACTTGCTGTACAAGCTGTGTTTGCTGTGCAGGCTGTGAGGGGCTATGAGCCAAACTATGTGAGGCTATACGCAGAGATGAAGAAGGCTATGTGGTATGCAGCTATGAGAGGCTATGCACTGGGCTGTGTGACATGTGGCTATGCAAGGCTGTGAGCGGAGATTAAGGAGGCTGTGTGGTATGCGGCTATGATGAGCTATGTGCTGAGCTGTGTGACATATGGCTATGATCCGGTATAGCCTTCAGGTAAGATCTGTTGGTCTGTGCGCAAGTCACGTGACTGGTTCAGGGTAGGCTCCTTGTAGACTTGTAGGACAAGCTATGGCGGCATGGATGAAAGATAGAGGCTAGCAAGGAAAGTGGCCATAGTGAGTCAGGAAAAATAGGGAAAAATAAGGAAAAATAGAGGAAAAATAGAGGGATCATAACAGATCCCTACTCCACATTATGCTCAGAACAAGACCAGACATTACATATGCTATTATCCCTTAGAAGAACATTTCCAGAAAGCAATTCAAATTATTTGCTACTTATCACATTCTGAGAATTTGTGTATCAAATATACAGCAACAAGTAACAATTTCAGCCTTATTCTTATTCTGATACAGATTAGGCAGGGGATGTTGAAACTTCTCGTTCAACAACTGAATATGCTATGTTTCTAGCAAATGGAATTGTTTCTTAGCTTTCTAGATGACAAAAGTGTGTCCGGCTTTCATCTACAGAAGCTGAGTATTGTGGAATGACAGAATGTGCTAAACAATTACAGTGAATATGTAACCTCTTTGTTATCAGACGAGCTATAACACTTGCCTTTACACTCGGACTTACTTACAAACAGTTTACTACAGACTCTCTTATCTTATCTTATCAGATAATGTCACGTGACCATCCAGTTATCTGTTTACGATCTTATCTATATCTTACCCCTAGGAGAAGTCACGTGATACTGGCACATGACATGCTGACTAACGGTCTAGGCCAACGACATCATAGTCTAGGCAATGATGTCATCTATGACATCATACCTCATGTCCACCATATGGACTCCTAGTTTACCGGCCCTATAGCTACTCTCACACCTACCCTAAATGATATCCTTACATATATATATGCAGACCTGTAGTAGCTAGTCCCCCAGTCTATTCACTTGGTTCTTACCTGGTTCCCCACGTCCGAACTGCCTGAGCATCATAGTGGAGGGCTAACTTCCCTCTTTGCCAGTTATGCCACTGTAAAAGGCTCTCTACGACGACTCCTCTATATCGCCTTCACCATTGCCCTCAATGGGCTCGCCTTATTTATGGTTGAAGTGATGCTCCGCAACACTCTTCGGAGAGATTGAAATTCCACTAGAGCACATACCTATGTTTGTGGATAATCAAAGAGCAATCTTTTTAGCTTCCAATCCAGCACAAGAAGGTAGAGCAAAACATGTTTGCATTCCACAACATTATATTTGTGAAGCTGTTGAATATGATGAAATTGAACTTTACTATGTTGACACTAATTCACAGTTTGCAGATATCTTTACCAAGAATCTAGGAAAGATAAAGTTCCTAGAGGGTAGGCGATAGTTAACTCTTATACCATTCCCAACATGAATAGTGAGGAGGAGTGTTGAGATTTTAACCTATACACTATGATAAGAAAGGCTATATGCCTGACTGACATTAGGTTAAGACCTAACTGACATTTATGTCAGTTAGAATGTCAGTTAGGATTCACACATTAATTAAGTAATCTTACCATGTGATCTTATCTATCACATGAGGCGCTTACACTATTCATATTGGTCATAATGATATGATCCCATTGTATCTTTCTTACTCATCATTTGAGTCCTTATTTCCATTGGATAGTATCTTTATCATAGATAAGAGCATTATCTGCCATTCACTAGAATATCTTAGAACATTCTACAAATGTACATAGATACAAACATCTCTGTACGTATTTAAGAGGAGCCCTTATGGCTCATCTTATCTTAACAAGTTATCTTCTGATTCATTTTATCTGCTCTCTAAAGCAAGACACTTGGTTCCACCAATGTTTCACCTATCCCAAGTGAGTGTTCCCACTTGAGACTATCTTCTACTCCTCTTTCCCTTGCATAACACTTTGAGGTACACTTTGCACTTCGAAATATTGGTAAGTGGGCCCACCTGTTACCATCAGTCATCAGTGAGTGGGCCCACCCATGTCCATCAGTCATTGGCAAATGGGCCCACCTATTGCTCTCATCCATCAGCAAATTGGCCCACATGTTGCTCTTACTCATTGGTCAGCCCACTC
>JBBPRT010000547.1:0-10442 GCA_038093175.1 Boletus hoseneyae | reverse complement strand
TCACGCCGGTCGGGGGGGGGGGGGGGGGGGCTGGTGTGGGGGGGGGGGGGGCACGCCGGGGGGCATGTGGGGAGCATAAGTTCCTGGGGGGCCGGGGATGGGGATGTGAGGAGGATAAGGACCATAAATCGGCACACCGGGGTGGGGGTAGCCTGGGGGGACGAGAGGGGGGTAATAGGGGGAGTTGGGAGGGGGAGCATTCGAATGCTGTGGGAAATGAGGGCCTTGGAAATCGGGGGGAGGGTGTATGGCGCCGTCGATCTCTATGCCTTCGCGGGCGCATATCTCGTCGAGATTGGCGAGGTTGAATCCAGGGAGACGGCGTTTGAGGAGTGCATCGCACAAGGCGATTTGGCGCTCGATGAACTCGCTGTGACCGCGGAGGGTGAGGGTCTGCCTGTGTCTGTCCTCCTGCTGACAGGCTACACCTGCGGTCGCACAGGCGGTGCATTTGGGATGCTTTGAGTCGCACTTTGGATGAGAGTGAGACAGGCGAACGGAGATTTGCGGTCGGTAGTCACCGACGGGACTTGCCTTAATTTTCTTACTCCTGCAGCGTGCGCAAGCCTCATGGGAGCGCCTGAGACGTCTTGGTTCCGAGGGTGATGAGACATCGTCCTGGGCAGAGTCTGGTTTTCTGCGTTTCTTGGAGGGCTGAGAGGGCGCTTGTTGGGGCTGTTGGGGCTGTTGTGGGTGTTGTTGGAGTTGCTGCTGCTGCTGTTGTTGAGGCTGGATGTGCTGCTGAGGCTGGCGTTGTTCCATGTGTAGAGCGGAGTGGAGAGAGATGTCCGAGTGTGGAGGGAGGATGTGTGTCATCGCTGATCGTTCCCCCCGCGCGCCTTGTCGCCTCGCCTTTGCCCTCCCTCTCTCCATTGTCTACAATCACGTGATTATCTCTTTATTTATTTATTTATTATTATTATTATTATCCTGTTTCCTCCTCAACGCCCATGCAACACCCAAACTCGTCCGAGTACACGCTCGACACCGTGCACGACACCGACCCCCTCTTACCCAGATCGCACTATGCACGCCCGTCCCCATCCCGTCTCCTCCTCTCCGCCGCACTCCGCATGGCCGCCCTCTTTTCACTCGCCACCCTCGTCCTCGGCGGCACCCTCTTCCTCGCCCTCCCCACCCTCGATCCGTGCGTGTCCTTTTCTCTTGCTGTCCCCGCTCATCCCCCGCCAGTGATGACCGCCCGCTGCTCCACATACCCAAGTCGTTTGACGATCTCAAGGCGTTCAATGGCCTCTTGAAAAAGTACCGTGATATCTACCCGCAGCGTATCGTCGTCTGTTATGTCATCACTTATCTATTGTATGTCCCTCTCCTCTTCCACTCCCTGTCCTCACCCTCTTTGGATAGCGTGCAGGCCTTCTCTCTCCCAGGCTCCATGTATCTCTCCATCCTTGGCGGCGCCGTCTGGGGCGTACCCGTCGCCCTCCCCCTCGCCTGCACTTGCGTCGCAACCGGCGCCACCCTCTGCTACTTTATCAGCGCTGCCTTTGGCCCCGCACTCCTCACCGTCCCAAAGTGGAAAGCCCGTCTTGACAAGTGGTCAGATAAACTTCGCCAACAGAAAGACAACATCTTTTCTTTCCTCATCGTCCTCCGCATCGCTCCACTCCCCCCTCATTGGGTCATCAATATTGTCTGTCCCCACGTCGGCATCGGTCTCCTTCCGTTTTGGTCAACCACCTGGCTCGGAGTCTTTGGTATCACCGTCATACATACAACCATCGGCGGCGGTCTTGATGAAATGACCTCTGCCGCCGATTTCCACCTCTTTTCCTGGAAAAACTTTTTCCTCTTGTCCGCCGTCGTCGTCGGTGTGTTGATACCAGTCGGCCTACGTTATTACTTCAAGCGCGACGTCGCATCCGCCATTGCCGTCGAAGAGCCTGACCTCCTAGAAGACAGCGACGACCACGTTCTCGCCGTCGGTCCTCTTCCCCTTCCCAAGAAACCCACGTCCCCCCAACTGACCAGCATTTATGTCAACGATGACAATAGATTCTACGCTGATCAACAACTCGAGCAGGATGAGGACATGGACGACGATGACGACGACCAAGATGTTATATTAGAGGCAGGACCAGCCATCGTCATTAAATCACCAGAGGATGGGGGAAGCGTCGCACATTAACATTTTACCTATCTTATTGGAACGATCTACCATCTCGTTATGTATTTGCCGTACAATTTACATGTATCCATCATATTTGTTGTGGCTGCGCCCCTAGTAGCCAAGGGCCTAGGGCCACCCTCTTGACCACAAGTCAACCAAGGTCCCCTCCCCCACCTCCAAATGTGTCCGCACAATCGCCCACTGCAAGAAAGACACTACCTGTAGACGCAAAGCCAGTCCTTCTCATGACCCCTCCGTCTGACGTCCCTCCACGCCCATCTACCGCGCCACCCCATCCGTCCTCCGACGCGACCAAAGGGAAAGAGCCACCCGACCTCCAAACGCGTACGACTCTTGTGTCCAATCTTCGTGCTCGCAATCTCCTCCTTCAGAGGGCGATATCTCACATCGATGATGCCGTCCTCCATCTCATGGCTGCACGATCTGGCATCCCTAGTTCCAAGATACAGCAAGTACGCGGCGAAGCGAGGAACAGGAAGGATTTGTTGGATAGAGTCGATAGGGCTATCAAGATGGCTCAGAATGGTGAACCGCTGGAAGAGAATCGGGGCGGAGACACCGGCGAGGGAGGTGAGAGGTATGCTACTCACGCTTTGGGTTAGCATAAACCCATGGTTAATTTGACTCATCAAAGGCCGCCCACGGAACCCGGTCCCGTTCATACATTTCAGGCCGGAACAGCACCGCCTGTCCCACCAAACGTTATTCATCCTCCCCCTTCTGACGCACCTCAACTCCGCCGATCATCCTCCCAACCCCAGTTGGGTCCCTTCACCGCGCACTCACAGGTTCCCACGAAGATCTATACGCTTCCCGAACTTGTTGACCGTCGTAAGGTTCTTCAAGAGTCGATCGAGTCCTGGCAAAATTTCCTTGCAGAGTTGCGCGCTGCCCAACCCCATCTTGAGGCTCAAGCACAGTCCACCTCAGTCCTGCCTGATGCTGCGTCGACCGCTACACTTTCAGGCCCTTCTCAAGAGCCTTCTTCCTGGATAGCCAAATACCAAAGAGCACAATTTGAGATTAAGCGTCGCGAAGACCTGTTGATCCGGTTAAACCAAGCCATTACCCAAGTCTCCAACCCAAGCCCGGAACAAATCGCCGCTCTCGCCTCATATATTCCTCCTCCGCTCGACAAAACCCGCTTCGACGCGGCTTATGCCCATTTCTGCCAGGGAAAATCTATTCAAATGAATACGACCATCATCATGCCGGATGTAAGCAAACCCGTGATCCAAGTATACTCATTGCATGTTGCAGTCATGCAAGAAGGAAGCCTTGCTAGGGTTGGTCATCGAGTTGCATTATTCCGTCGTGCTTTGTTACGAGCTAGATTGTCCTAGGTATCGGCTCGCAAATCTTGGGACGTGGTTGGGGCCCGTCTCGGATTCATCCAAACGGCTGCAACAGCGACTGAACCAGCCAGGTCCTCCCCCGATATAGCTGTCCATCTGGAGAAAGCTTACAGAGACCGCCTTGAGCAATTTGACCATCTCTACGTGTGTTCTGTCATCGATACAGTCCGAAAGCGGATGGCAGAGCAACAGAAGAAGCCGTGACTGACAGTCGTGGCTACCGGGATGATCGTCGCACCGCCCTAACGCAGTGCCCCTTCTCCACTTCACGGACATGGATGGGTGCCAGTCCCTACTTTAGAAGCACGGGTGACCCTCTTTTTGCGCTTAATGGGGGAAACAGCCTAGGATCAACATCATTCACACCTGGCAGTTTTGTTTAGTCATTTCAGAAAGACAGTTGTTGATCAACAGTATTCCCAGATTTAAGCCATACATAAACGCCATTCACAACTAAGTTTGTTCACCTCATACGCATACCCACTCGTGCGCCACGCAATGCATCCCTATGGACCCTGACTTGAGCAACTGTACTGCTTTGGCAATATCTCTACCCAGAGTCCGCCCGGTGGATACTCGTGGAAGTCAGAAGCAAGATATCTACTGTCAGCGTATACAGTTTTGTACGTACGATGAGTCGAAACGTTTCCCTTCACTGATCGGAAAGATAAAATAAAATAATTCCCATTGCCAGTACGTTGCCTCGTTATGGCTATGGAGTCGAACTACTGCCTCATGTACTGGAATGAGGGTAACGAATAATAATTAAATATTTGGAGCTGACAGCGTGCGAGAGCTTGGAAACAAACGCTGCTCGAGTCTTTCGAAAACGGTGTGTAGCCGCCCGCGGTTAGATACAGCTGGAGTAAGCATCCACTTTTGACTCGAAAAACCTATATGCGATTTATCTGATAACTGTGGATATGAAGTGACATATGGAAATTCGAGAGAGGCATTTTCCCCCTTGCGGGAAGAGAACCTGGGCAAGCTTCGCACGCACGTTCACGATCACGACCTGCTGGGGGTGAGGGGGAGGCGTGTACTGAGGGACGAGGCCGATAAATGGGATAAATACTCGGTGACAGCGACAGAGGCTATGGCGACGGGCCAACGAGCAGGCGGGGATCGACCTGTCCGCGGCCGGATAAAATATTAAATAATTAAACAACCAGCCATAAAATTGTTGCCAATTACCATTTAGGGATGCAAGACGAGGGTGTTTCAAAGTCCGCCTTGGTCCGTTATGGTCTGTGCTTAGCAGGGGTTTGGAAGCCGGACCCAACCTCGCTCCCACCACCAGCATCCTCTGTGCTTGCTGTTTCCGTCGTCCCCTTCCCGTCGTTGCGCACGGCCCCCTCATATACGACAACGTTCTCCGTCGTACTTTGTACGTCGAGCTCGTCCCGGTCGTCGTAGCGCCCTACAACACCCTAAAACATCCATCATCTTCCTTCCACTAAACCCAGGAGTTTGGATTATGGCCGATCGCATGCACCCGTATCCCATGTTTCCTCAGAGCCTCACACCCAACTCCCTCCAACAACCCCAGATCCCTCAACAGCCACCGCAGTCTCAACAACCCGACCCTCAGATGATTTCGGCGCTCTCTAACTCCGAGCACAGTCGCATGTGGCAGCAGATGAATCAGCTCCAGAATGCATACCGCCCTCAACAGTCGGGCGATTTGACCCCTTCCCAGATGAACCACCAGGCAAGTCTCGACTTGCGATTTTTTTTCTCGTCCCCTCGGTCATTGTCTGGGAAAATCATTGCCTCGCGTCAATGAGATGTGCATGTCTTATCCGTATGCGATGACGATATGTATCGTCAATCCCCCTTTCACCCAACCACGCCGTATACAACCATCTTATCATTTAGTACTGCGTCGGATACACTCTTTTCTCACCCAAAGTCCAGTAGCCCGCTGAGAATTGACCTGTCGTGATTACGTTTACTGACATTTTCCTTGTTTAGATGCAGGAATTCGCGCGAGGGCAGGCTCTCTCTCATGGTCAAGGTCAACCCATTGTTCAGCAGATCCAACAATCGTTCGGGCTTAACGCACAACGTATAAACCCCCAAGTTTTCCACGATCCTCAGGCTAGCCAGCCTCAGTCTCTCATACCGCCCAATTTCCCCAACGTGCCCATGAATACCCAGCAACAAATGAAGGCACCGTTCAATATGAATCCTATGATGCATGGCCTAAACAACCCCGGCGTTTCCCGCCAGCTCAAAATGTTAAATCAGCAGGAAATCGCTCGCCTCCAGCAACATGCGAATCAAGCATCTGCTGTAGACATGTTCCCCCCATCCATGCAACCTTCTCAGGATCAGATGCACGCTTCGCCACATCCTGCTGCCCAACCCGTCGGTCCAGCCGGTCCCAACCAGGGGATGGTACCCGGGAACCCACAGCAGAATCTTCAGAAGAGGATGGTGACGCCGGCAGAGTTCCAGGAAAGGAGGAGTTATTTGCTCAGCCTAATCTCGCAGTCCGAGAACAACGTGGCATCCCTCATACAGACTGCACGCAATGCAAGCTCCGTCGATCCTCACATGCAACAAAAGATCAATCAATTGCGTACGGAGCTTGCTAGTCGGAAGGAGGTCTATAACAAGTTTGTCGCCACCTTTGGTGCCATGGTGACTCAGCAGATGGCGAATGGTATACCACCATCAAACATGCCTCATATGTATGTTCTTTTGATCGTCGAATGTCTGATTACCGTTGACATTTTGGTAGCAACCCCATGGCACATTCTACTTCGCAACAACCTCAGCAGGCATCCGTGCCAAACGCGCAGGTCCAGCCTGGTTTCGTTTCTCATGCTAACCAACCTGCTACGGCACAGTATAACATGTCTGCTGCTAATGGCCCATCTCCGCTGCCTACCCAGGGACAAGGTACTTTGAACCAACAGATCCCCCTCCAACCTGCGCAGATTGGACGACCCAATATCCCTCCTCGAACTGGAGGTACCCCTCACCAAATTCCGGGTGGCCAACTACCGAATACTGCGTCTCCCAATCTTGGGAATTTTGCAACGCAAGGCGGACAGAAAGTCCCCAATCAGACACGGCAACCAGTGGTTATGCCACTGGACAAGCAGCGATTTGAATCCACCTATGCACATTTCTGTCGAAGCCAAAATATAAATACAGGTCTTCGTGTGGCGATAGGAGAGAATAGGTCGGTAGATTTACATGAATTGCACGTTCATGTTATGCATGAAGGTGGTGCCAAATCAGTGAGTTGTTTTGGTACGAGGTTATTCGAAGTTTAATCGTGAATTCTATCAGGTGGCTCAGCGGGATATGTGGGCTGTCATTGGTGGTCGACTAGGCTTCATCCAGTTCCCCGGAACCGACTCCGAACCAGCTCGATGCGGGCCTGGAATTGCTCAACAACTTCACAACACTTACGAGCAGTATCTTCAGCACTTTGAGAATGCTTATATCTTGACAGTCAAAAATCGTCCGACGACAGGATCGCCGCAGCAGCCCATGCACCAAATAAATCAGAATCCCCTCCCCATTGGTAACAATGGAAACCCTGGCATGTCTGGGAATTCTACGGAGATGTCTCCGAACCCTTCCCGCCCTTTACTTAATTCACAGGTCATTGCTGCAGCTGCGCGGTATGCCCATATGAGCGCCCAAGACATGCGTGCTCAACGTGTTCAAGAGCCCATGATCACCTTTGTGGAGCGTCATCGGGCCGAACTTCAGAAGGTTTATCAGCAGCAAGTTCAACTGATCGCAAAGAGAAATGCGGAACAACAGCAGCAGAATATGGCGAATGCGCAGAATCAGATGCACGAACAGTCGCCCATGAATTTGCGATCTATCGGCGCAAACGCAATGGTTAATATGCCCTCAGGTGACGCCCAGATGGTGAACGGATCCTTCGTGCAGGAGAATGTCGCAGCCGCGCTTCATAAGCAACCGCCGCCAACGCAGGATCAAATCCAGCATGCGATAATGACGATAAATAACATTAAGAATGTGTTTCAACAACGTAGTGAGCTTTTTTGGGATTTCCTTTTTGCCGCTCATTCCCTTTTCAAGGACTTCCTGGAATGACTGCATCGCAGATCCCGGATGAGCATCAACTGGAATATAATCAACTCCTTGAACAGGTGTACAAGATGACGTCGGACCTCGATGGAAAACTGCATATGTATTTCGTAGTTTTTAAAAATGAAGATCTTCTCCGAAAATACGTCGCCATTGTGGGTTACTTTTATCTCTGTCTTCATCCTGCTCACCTTGTGACCTGCTTCTTTAGGTGTTGACAGTGGCGAGGCAGCGGCAACTCCTGTCCACTTCCTCGCCACAATACATTATTAGTCTGTCGACTCTTCGTACTATGCACCTGCAAATCCATAAGCTCAACGAGGAGTTTGAGAATCGTTGGCGGGCAATGAAGGCTTCTGCTGCCAATTCTCCACAGCATGTTTCACTCGCGTCTACTCGCTTGAACCCTTCCTCTCTCGCGGTGCCACCCGTGCAGAATGCATCTCAGATAGCACCCCCTGCAACGCAGACAAGTGGACGTCCAGTCGCTGTCAATCCTCCGCCGCAACCACCACAACCTCAGCCTTCGCCTTCGCAATCTCACCTTCAACCCCCACCTCCACCTCAGTCCCACTCGCTGCCCAACCAACCTCAACCTCATTCTCAACAGCCCGCATTGCTATCGGTCAAGAGACCCTTCCATTCCCCCATCCCCAGCCCATCGGCCCCGCCGCCCCCATCCACTGTTGCGTCTCCTACCCCTCCCCCTGCGATTGCGTCATCGTCCACGCCAGCTACGAGTGCTCCTACTCCTCAAACTACAGCTGGTTCACCCCAGACTCCGAAGTCGCCCCCGTCGAAAGCTGTCGCTAGAACTAAGACTGCAACTCGAGGCCACCGGAAGCTGTCGGCGGCGCGTAAAGGTTCTGTTACACCAGAAACGGCGCCTTCCGTTGCTGGAGTCAAGCGTCCTCCTGAAGAGGATGTTGCTACCCTCACTAATGTTGCCCCTTCGGAAGCCGAAGCAAGTAATGCGCCGTCGCCGAAGAAGGCCAAGACAGAGTGGGAGGGTGAAACTAGCGAGGCACTCCTCAAGAAGCAGCAGGAACTAGAAAATATCAAGACTGACGAAGACGCCGCTGCATTCTTTGATCGGATGAAGGAACTGTTCGCGATGACTGCGTCCACGGACAATGAGATTCACCATGACATCGCCTCTACCTTGGATCAAATTTTAGCAGGCGTGGCTCAGGAGCCCGCGGATGCTGCTGCAACGGCGGCTGCCCTTTCCCTACACGGAGGTGGAGATGCCGGTCCACCACCTACTGCTCTCTCGCCCCATATGGGCCCTGCCAACGATGCGTTCTTGGAGTTTATCGACTTTTCTTCGTTTACCACCCTCGAGGACGAGGATAACGACTCAAAGGCGCCTACACCTGATCTCGTCTCTTCGTCTGAGCCCAACCTCAGTCCGGAGTCTGGTTCTGAGGGCGACTTGTTGGGCAATACTGGATTACCTGATAAAAACAAAATTGAGGAGCCCGGGGACCCTCTTCGACTCGGATCTCTCAAAGAGATCGATGGGGGTGAGTCGGCATATTATCAGGTTGATAACTGGAAATGGGAGGGCTCGATGCATACACTCGATCAACCATGGGCGATTTTTACATCATAGTATGGTCTGTCTCGTCGGGGTGTGTTTTGATTATTTATTTGCTTCCATCTTTATGCTGGATATACACATTTTCCTTCCTCGCTCGTGGTGACTTACCCGTTTCCATTCAGAACTGGTCCTACCCCTGTTATCCTACTATTTCTTCTTGGTTTATGTGTCACTGCTCTGTATTCCTAATGTTGTTCTACTCTGCTGTCGCGTATTCTTGCTCAGACTTTGGGTCTCTTAATGGATAACAAACTCAAGCTGGGTATGGTGCGTGGTGTGAGTTATACAATGAGTGATGGACACAATACAAAGGTCTATCGTTTAATTTGGTTCGTCTGGGGGTTTCAATGCGCGAGACTGGCGAGTATTACTGAGTACCCGGGCCTTCAATAAAGCAACGGGGTCACGACCTCGTGACGAACTCGTTGACGAAAGCAATAAAGGCGTAGCCGAGCTCTGCAGCCTCGCTTTCCGACTTATGCGTGCTTCGTGTTCTCTCCTGCCCTTTTTCCACTGCTGTCGAGCCTCATTCTTTGATTCATCATCTTCCGCTGCGAGTTGCAACGTCTCTGGTAACCCATACCGGCCTTTGAGCTGATCGTCGGCCGCACGTTTCGCAGTGTCAATCTTTTTTTCGGCACGAAAACGCTTGCGCACGAGGGTCGAGAGTGTGTACGGATCACTGTTATATCGATCGGATACCTCTTGCAAGGATTCGATGCGGGGTATCTGTACTTTATTGACGTGATCTTGAGCGACCGTCGACTTTTCTAGCGCTGCGAGCGGGTCGGCAGGCCCAGCATTGCCTTCAGTATCTAATAGCCGCGTGCGTTCAGAAACGGAAAACAAAAAAAGTGAGGGGGACGAGGTCATCCGCGTACCGTGTATCGCGAAACCACCATGTTCTTCAGGATTCCATTCCTCGTCTTTCTGTCTCGCGCCCGATACGACGACGTAGCGAGTGTTCTGTTCGGGCAGAGATGTGAGAACATCGTCAGATGGGGTATCATCCCCCAGAGCCTACCTTGGGATCCGTCTGAATCTCGAACCATCCATCACACAGGTGACATTTGCATCGAAACGAGTAGATCGGGGTAGAGTAGTATGACCCGACTTTCTTCTTTTCTGCATTGTAGCGTACCCCCATCCCAATGTGGTTGTTGCATGTTCCACTGGGCGATCACGCATGAACGATGGGGTGGAAAGAGAGATGGAGAGGTGGGTACGTACCACCATATGTTGAACGGTAGCT
>JBBPRT010000546.1:0-10443 GCA_038093175.1 Boletus hoseneyae | reverse complement strand
TACAGCATTCAGCACTGCCTTATAGCATAGCCTTGTGCCATGGGTCAAGGGTATATCCTTATATAGGTACTGTACAGTTCTAGACACCAAACATGTACACACACAGTAGGATAGTATATAAGGCTCGCTGCCACTCCAGAGAACCTCAGTCTTGTTCTCTTGGAGTTCTCCCAACTTCATACTAGTCCTAAGGCTTATACTTGTCTAGCAAAGCGCTTGCTCCATCGGTAAGGGGTTGGCCGTTTCACGACTTCTGGAGGGTCATTCACTAAAAACCTCAGCTGTTCCCATGATGAAATCAAAGTGACACTTCAGAGAACATGCAATCAGATGTCACATGCACAAGAATCCAAACGTTCCAATGCTCCCATGTATACAATTGGTGATCTCGTCTGGCTCTCCATGGATCACCTATCTCTCCCTTACCCCACTTGTAAATTAACCCAAAAATTTATTGGCCCTTACCATATCTCTGCCGTCCTTCCTAAAGCTGTCACCCTCGTCCTTCCCTCTTCCATATCTATCCACCCTACCATCAATATTTCCCACATAAAACCCTATAAAGCCCCACTAGGCAGGCAAAACATTTACAAACCAGACACTATCACCATGACAGAAGACCATCACGAAGAATACGAAGTGGACTATATCGTCCAAACACATCTATACTGCGGAAAATTACAGTACCTCATCCATTGGAAAGGATGGGATAAGGTAGATCGCACCTGGGAACCTGCCATAAATCTGAAACATGCACAAGATGCCATCAACAACTTTCACACTTCTAATCCTGTAACACCATGTCCTATCTGCAGGATCTCTCCAGAACAATTCACGTCCCTCTTCTCTCCTTTCAGTCCCTCCTATATGGAATTCACCAACTCGAGGCTAGATCTCGAAGCTGGTGAATGGGGGGTAGTGTTATAGTTCAGGACCTATACACTATGTTTTCACTTTTTCTTCACTCATTGTACTTGACATATTTTCACTTTCACAGTCACATGACCAAGTCATATGACTTACTCTTTTTCTGATCACGTGACATTCCGCTCTTTCTCATCACATGATCTCTATATGTGACCGTGGGAACCACGTGACCTCAAGTCCAGGCCTAGTTCAGACTCTCGCCTTATCTATGAGGTCATACCACACAGACACCTTGCCCTCTATATATTTCCCTTATCTTGCTTCTTTCCTTCTTTCTCTCATACCAACCCTTAATTGTTTAGGACTCAGACAACCTACCCTAAAGCTCCTTATTGTCATATATAAACTGTACCTACTTGTTGTCTGTCCCTCAGTCCTATTCATCTGTTTAACTCTCCCTTGAGGGCCTTAGACATTTCAATACTACTCCTCTTGACTCTGCATTTGCTGATTCATCCTTGTTACTAGATGCTACGTCTTCTCACTACGTTTATCCCTATTGCCAATCTATATGTTGTTATCACCATCTTTGCCGATCTTGAAGAACGTCAGCTTCTCGTCACTGTTTCCTTTGTCAAACATATTTTCCCAGTTCTTCTCATTTAAGGTCTTCATCCAGTTTCATATGGTAAGGGCCAATAAACTTTTGTGTGAGTTTACGAGTAGAATATGGGAGGAAGAGGTGATCCATGAAGAGCCAGACAAGATCACTGATAGAATATGTGGGGGTGGTAGAGTGCTAGGATTCTTGTGCATGTGACATCTGGTCATGAGTTTTCTGTAGCATTGCTTTGATTTCGTCATGGGAGCGACCAAGGTTTTTAGTGAATGACCTCCTAGGAGTTGTAGTGGTGATTGTGGGCTCCGATCTCATATGAGGCAAATAGTTATGTGTGATAGAAAATAGCAAAATGCCGGTAGCGGTGATGTTAGTGTTATTGTATGCAAATTGAGCCATTTTCAACATTGATGCCCAAGAATCCTGATTTTTTGCCATGTAGGCTCATAGATAAGCTAGGATCTCCTGATTGACCCTTTCCATTTGTCCGCAACTCCTTTGTGAACTCCAAGACGAATTGTGGTCCCCTGTTGGATAAGATAGTGTTAGGAAGTCTGTGGAGACACCATACATGATCTCTAAATAAACAAGCTAAGTCCGAGAAAGAAGTAGTTTTCATACATGGAAAGAGTATGATTTCTTTGGAAAAACGGTCCACAACAACCCCTATAGAATCAAAGCCATTAGAAAGGGGAAGTCCGGTAACGAAATCAATAGAAATGTCCTCCCATGAATGTGGAGCCATGGGAAGGGGTAAAAGTTTTCCTGCTAATGGCTTTGATGAACCCTTCATGAGGCAGCACACCTGGCAGTGTTCAATATAAGTAGAAATGTCTTTGGCAGCGTCAGACCATCAGTAAAACTTTTTGATAAAGGCAATAGTATGGTCATGGCCAGAGTGGCCAGCAACTGGAGAATTGTGAAAAATAGAAATGATTCATATTCATTGACTGCATCAACATTTAACCTAGATGATTCCATGCATAGTTTAGTTTCAAAATTTGGGGTGAGAGATGTGGAAGAGATGGCCTGAACTCTAGTGGATTCAAACCCTTTATCATTTTGTTCTGACTTGTCAAGAGTCTTCAGTTCTGAGAGTGTGGGGTTTTCTATTTTTTCAATAATTAGTTGTGCGATGCGGTCAAACTTGGAAATGTGAAAGGAGGAATTGGAATGGTTGAAAAGAATTACACCAATTTCTCCCCTATAATCAGCATCAATGACTCTAGCCATGACATTGATTTTGTGTTTGAAGGCGAGGCCTGAGTGAGGTGCAATTCTCCCATAAGTTCCGATTGGGAGTTAGATCTTGACATGGATGGGGATGAGTTTCCGATTGTGGGCAGGGATATTAAGATCTATGGTGGAATACAGGTTAAAGCCTGCGATGAATGAAGAGCCCTTCGAGGGTAAGTGTGCATTGGTGGAGGTCAGTTCGACAGAAATAGATAAAGAAAAGGCACAAAGAACATCAGAAGGGAAAACAGTAATGTTTTTGTTTAATTTATCAATGGTGTCACCATGGTCAGGGCAATGAGAAAGGGTGGCAGCACATCCATTCATGTTGCCGGGTTTGTAAATAAGTGTGTAGTTGAACTCTTGAAGGAGTTCGTGCCATCACACCTGGTGACCAGAAAGTGTTTGTGGCTTTTTCTAGTACTCAAGATTTTTGTGATCTGTCCAAATCTCGAAGGTAGCCTTTCCAATGAGATAATGATGCCACTCCTCGAGAGCATGTATAATAGCAAGCAACTCCTTGTCATAGACTGGGTAGTTGCCTTCGGCAGAAGAAAATGAGTGAGAAAGAAAAACACAGGGGCACCATAACTTATCCTCCCCTAGGACTGATAATACCACACCCATGGTGATATCACTGGCATTCATTTCAATGCGCATGTCTTTGGTGGAGTTGGGAAAAGCCAAAAGTGGTGCTGTCATGAATTGCTTTTTGAGCATATTGAATGCTTTTTGTTGTGCCTCTCCCCACATGTAAGGAACATTTTTCTTGGTGAGGTCATTGAGAGGGCAGGTGATCTATCCAAAACCGTTAATAAAACAACGATAATAGTTACAAAGTCCAAGGAATGATTGCAGTTGTTTTAACTTGGTAGACACCGGCCAATCGAGGATGGTGTCAACCTTTTTTGGTTGCATGCTGACACCATCAGCTGATACTGTCATGCCTAAAAAGTTAACTTTGTCAGCATTAAATATGCATTTTTCTGGTTTTGCATAAAGGTTGTTCTCACAAAGCCTGCGGAGAACTTCCTTGACAACCTCTGAGTGTTTCTCATTGGATTTATTTTTTGTGAAAATGCACATATCGTCGAGGTAGACAATGATGATCATACATGTCATTGAAGATGTCATTCATCATCTGTTGGAAAGTTGGAGGAGAGTTAGTCATTCCAAAGTACATGACCACTGGCTCGTAAGCTCTGAGTGGCGTTACAAACACTGCTTTCTATTCATTGCCTTCTTTGATGTGGACATTGTTATAGCCCCATGGTAGATCCAGGCAGGTGAATTTATCTGTGCCCTTAAGGTGATTGACAAGAGAAGAAATGAGGGGAAGAGGGTAAGAGTTTTTTACTATACTCTTGTTTAAATACCTATAGTCTATCACAAGATGCTTTTTCCTGTTTTCTTGGGAATAAAAAATACTGGTGCCATTTGAGGAGACTTGGAAGGGCGGATATAGCCCTTCTCTTGCTCAGAAGCTATAAAATTACAGACATTATCTAGTTCTGCATCAGAAAGAGGAATTACCCGACCCTTTTTGGGTACAAAGTCAGGTTTGAGGTTGATGGCATGGTCTCAGGGTTTATGGACCAGCATCCATTTGGATTCCTCTTTGCTGAAAACATCAAGAAACTCGTGATATTGAGGGGGTACCTTTTTAGTAAGGCCCTCCTCAATGGATTGTATAGAGGCATTCCAAATGCCATGGACGAGGTTTGCTACATTGATCATAATGCAGTTACAAGTGCAGCAGCAAAAATTAATGGTTTTTTCAACCCAGTTGATGAGGGGGTTGTGGTATCTAAACCAATCGTAACCTAAATAAATCTTATGAGTTCCTAAATTTGTTACCAAGGCATCTTTGCCTTCTGAGTGACCCTGATAAGATAAGACTATTGAAACATAATCAGTAATATTTCCATGTGATGACGTCAAGCCATTGATGTTAGAAATAGAACAAGACAAGGGAAAAAGGATAATGTTTTTGTGGAGATACCTAGTGACTGTATCCATTTTCTGTCAATAAATGTCTGGCAAGCACCAGAGTCGAGTAGAGCTTTTTCTGATGTTTTTTACCATTTGATGTCGTTTTTGTAATAGATATCGGTGGTGATTTTGAATTCATTGCCATTGGGAATGATTCTGAGGTTAAGGTTAGCTAGGGAGGATTTTAAAGAAGAAAAAGATTTGATAGAGAACTTTTATTTTTATCAGGAGAATTAAGCACACTTTGTTTTACTTCTAGTGCCATGCCCAGATGAGACACTCCTTCAGAAGGCATAGAAGAACTAAAAACATTGTTTGATGAGTTTACATCTACTAGCTCACTGTCCATCTCCCCTAAGATTGTGAAACAATTATGAGATGGAGAAGAAGAGGAAAATGTAAAAGAAGAAGAAAGATTGTCCTTAGCCGAGTGAGCACCGGTTCACTCGGCTTTGCCCTTTCCCTTAAGTCCATCAGCAGCTAGCTGCCAGGCTTGTGTCGTGCCGATGCTTTGTCTTGTTGCCCGGACCATGGCGACACTGTCGATAAGTTAAATGAAAACATCACTGTTTTCACTTCCAATGTTCTTCGTTCATCTTCCTTATCTATTCCTGTTGAACTCACCTCCCTTGATGCCCGCCTACCCTCGAAGGGCTCTACTTCCGCCACAGGTTTCAACCTTTACTCCACCACTGATCTTGATATCCCCGCCCACGATCAACAACTCATCCCCACCCATGTTAAGATCCAACTTCCAATCGGGACTTACGGGAGAATTGCACTGTGTTCAGGCCTTGCCTTCAAACATAAAATTGACATCATGGCCAGAGTCATTGACGCCAATTATAGGGGAGAAATTGGTGTAATTCTCTTCAACCATTCCGATTCCCCCTTCCACATCTCCAAATTTGACCGCATCGCACAACTAATTATTGAAAAAATAGAAAACCCAACATTATCAGAATCAAAGACTCTTGATGAGTCAGAACAAAACAACAAAGGGTTTGGCTCTACAGGAGTTCAAGCCATTTCTTCCACGTCTCTCGCCCCGAACTTCAAAACTAAATTATGCATGGAATCTTCTAGGTTAAACGTCAACACAGTCAATGAATACGAGTACTACGCAACAGACAGACTTTTCAGAAATTCGAACGGCATTGTTTTCGTGCCCCCTTCTCTTCAAAACAAACTCATATCTATTTTTCATGATTCTCCAGTCACTGGTCATCCTGGCCACAATCGCACCATTTCTTCTATTCGAAAGTTTTACTGGTGGCCCGGTGCCGCCAAAGACATTTCTACATACATTGAACACTGCCAGGTGTGCTCCCTCACAAAGGGTTTGTCAAAGCCACCGGCAGGAAAACTTTTACCGTTACCCATTGCCTCCCACCTATGGGAAGACATTTCCATCGATTTCATCACCGGACTTCCCCTTTCTCAGGGTTTTGATTCTATAGGGGTTGTCGTAGACTGTTTCTCTAAGGAGATTGTTCTTTTCCCTTGTATGAAAACTACTTCTTCCTCGGACTTAGCTTCCTTATTTAGAGATCACATATGGTGTCTCCACGGACTTCCTAACACTATCTTATCCGACAGGTGACCACAATTCGTCTCAAAGTTTACCAGAGAGTTGTGCAAAGTCTTGGGCATACAGCAGAAGCTGTCAACGGCGTACCATCCACAGAAGGACGGACAAATGGAACGGATCAATTGAGAGATCCTCGCGTACTTACAGGCCTACGTGGCAAAAAACCAGGATTCTTGGGCATCTATGTTAAAGATGGCTCAATTCGCACACAACAACGCTATCACAATGGCAACCAGCACTTCGCCATTCTCAGTCACACGCAACTACGTGCCTCGCATGGGATCAGAACCCACAACGTCCACTAAAACCCCTGGGGGGTTATTTGCTAAAAACATCAGACGTCTCCATGACGAAATCAGAGAAACACTTCAGAAAACACGCAACCGGATATCACACGCACAAGAATTCAAACAATCCTCTGCCCCCACATATGCCATCGGTGATCTCGTCTGGCTCTCCACAGATCACCTTTCCCTTCCTTATCCTGCCCATAAATGAACCCAAAAGTTCATTGGTCCATACTGTATCTCTGCTGTCCTCCCTAATGCTGTCACCCTTGTCCTTCCCTCTTCCATATTTATCCATCCCACTGTCAACATTTCCCGCATAAAACCCTATAAAGCCCCGCTAACCAGGCAAAACATATACAAACCAGACGCCGTTACCATGACAGAAGATCGTCACAAAGAATACAAAGTGGACTACATCATCCAATCACGTCTCTACTGTGGAAAATTACAATACCTCATCTTAAACACGCCCAAGACACCATAAACAATTTTCACACAACTCATCCCATGGCACCACACCCTATCTGCAGGATCTCCGAAGAACAATTTACATCTCTCTTCTCTCCGTTCAGTCCCTCCTATTCAGAATTCACCAACTCGAGACTGGATCTTGAAGCTGGTGAATGGGGGGTAGTGTTATAGTTCAGGACCTTCACGTTACGTTTTCATTTTTCTTCACTCATTGTACTTAATATATTTTCACTTTCGCAGTCACGTGACTAGATCACATGACTTACCCCTCTTTAGATCACATGACATTCCACTCTTCCTTGTCACGTGATCTCTGCACATGATCGTGGGAACCATGTGACCTCTAGTCCAGACCCAGTCCAGACCATCGTCTTATCTATGATGTCATGCCTCACGGACACCTTGCGTTCTCCTCATGTTCCTTATCTTTCTTCCTTACTTCTTTTTCTCACACCGGCCCTCAATCCTTTCGGACTCAGATGATCTACCCTAAAGCCCCATACTTACATATATAAACCCTACCTCTACATTGTCTATCCCCAGTCCTATTCATTTGTCTAACTCTCCCTTGGGGGCCTTGGACTCTTTGACTACCATTCCTATCCTTGCACTTTGCCACCTCATCCCCATCAACGGATGCTCTTTGTCTATGAAATTGAAATACCACTTGCTCTATTCCACGTCTACTTGCATGTCATCATTGACACCACCCATCAACACGTCATTTCTATTTAGTCACTTGTCAGGCCTATTGTTCTAGGCCCTCCTCATTCTATAAGGTCCTCATCCGGTTTCACCTTGCATTAAGAAGGTTAGACATCCAAGATTTATTTGCCTGAGGAAGCAGGTCTTCAGGAAGTCTTCATACTACGTTCCTGTTGCCACCTGACTTGCCCATCCCGATATCACCAGTAAACCCATCTCCTAGATCATCTTCTCCTTTCATTCCACCATCTTCACCAAAAATGTCCAGAACCGTTCCCCCTACCCCAACATGGCAGGACATATTGAACACAATGCAACAAATGCAGCAACTACTGCAGACGTCTCTTTCTCTTCAACAACCAACTGCCACTCCCACCTCTTCCTCCTCCTTTACTGCCAAGCTCATCGCCAAACCAGGCTACTGGGACGGTAATCGCTCCATCTACCATACATGGTGGACAAAGATAGAAACATGGGTCCAATGCCACGACATGCTGGACAATCATCAAAAATCCACCATAGTTCTACTCTGCATGACCGGCCTGGCTGAGAACTTTGCCCGAATCACGATGGAGAAATACCAAGCAGGTACCAACAACACTGGAGGATGGCCTGCTTGGGACGTCCTCAAAAAAGAAGTCGAGGACTTCTTCAGGATTGATGTCCTGAAGGAAGAGGCATATAAGAAATTCATCAAACTGTGACAAGGATCCATGCTGGTTGAGGTATTTACTCAGCAGTTTGAACTATACAGGATCAACGCAGGCATCTCCACCACTGCTGCCAATGCCTTTAGGGCATATAACGAAAAACTGGATTACAACATATTTCCAGTTATCAATCCGCAAACCAGCACTCATAGATAATCTGGCCCCTCTGATAAGACAGCGAGCCTTGGTATATGGAGGTTGGTCTCCAACTGGGCCGAGGTGCCCCAATGGACACTTGTGTGGTTCAGCCAACAACCAAGACCCACCAGTATTACAACTATAACAAAACTGGACACTTGTCATGGAACTGCAAGGAACCTTGTCGTCCACGTGGCCACCCCATTTTCAATCCCAGTATGGGAAAAACTCACTATGTCCCTCTGTGCTCCAACATTCATGAGATCAAACTCGCCCCTACCATGTCCATCACTCCTGTTCCTGCCTCTTCTTCTGTGCTTTCACCAGCACCCTCATCTGCCCCACAGTGGCAGACAGAGGAAGCAAAAGCATTCTATTTTGATATGTTCACAGCACAAGCCTGGTAGCTAGCTGCTGATGGACTTAAGGGAAAAGGCCGAGCTGAATGAACCTGGAAGGTGTTCATTCGGCCAAAGACAATAGTTTTTCTTTCTTTTCTTCTTCTCCTTCACATAATCGTTTTTTAGTCTTAGAGGAGATGGATGGTGAGGTAGTTAACATAAACTCATTGAACTCTGTTTTATCTAGTTCTCTTACACCTTCTGAAGGAGCATCTCACTTGAGCATGGCACCAGAAGTAAAACAATGTATGCTTAATTCTCCTAGTAAAAAAAAAATTCTCTATCAAATCTTTTTCTTCTTTGAAATCCTCCCCAGCAAACCTTAACCTCAGAATCATTCCTGATGGTGATGAAATCGAAATCACCACTAATATCTATTACAAAACCAAATCAAAATGGCAAAAAACATCAGAAAAAGCTTTGCTCGACTCTGGCACCTGCCAGACGTTCATCAACAAAAAATGGGTACAGTCACTAGGTATCCCAACCAAAAAATTGTCTTTTTCTCCCTCTATTTCTAATGCTGATGGCTCAATGTCGTTGCACAGCAACATTACTGACTATGTTTCCTTAGTATTATCTTCTTAGGGACATTTGGAAGGCATAGACACTCTGGTAATGAATCTAGGCATTCATAAAATTTATTTAGGATATGATTGGTTCAAATGCCACAAACTCCTCATTGACTGGGTTGAAAAAACGATAAACTTCTGTCGCTGCACTTATAACTGTGTTATAATTAACGTAGCAAATCTAGTCCATGGGATCTGGAACCCCTCTATACATTCTATTGAGGAGGGCCTGGCTGAAAAAGTGCCTCCTTAGTATCATGAATTTCTCAATGTCTTCAGTAAAAACAAGTCACAATGGATGCCGGTCTGCAAACCTTGGGACCACACCATTGATCTCAAACCCGAATTTATACCAAAAAATGGTTGAGTAATTCCTTTATCTGATGCAGAACTTGAAGAAGTCCACAATTTTATAGCTTCTAAGCAAGAGAAGGGCTATATCCACCCTTTCAAGTCTCCACAAATGGCTCCCGTCTTCTTTATCCCAAAAAAGACAGGGGAAAAATGACTTATCATTGTTATCGAACTTATCTTATGAATGATCTCCTTATTTTATCTTACAAATGATCTCCTTATCTTATTTTATCAGATAATGTCATGTGATCTTATCTAGTCACATGACTGGACTATCACTTAGATCTTATCTATTACCCCTAGGTACATCATGTGACCTAGCACATGACATGCTGACACACAGATCTGAGTCAATGACATTATAGTCTAGGTAATGATGTCATCATGACATCATACCTCATGTCTACCACATGGACTCCTAGTTTACCGGCCCTACATCAAGTACTCACACCTGCCCTTAACCATATTCTACATATATATACGACTCCCAGAAGAGC
>JBBPRT010000545.1:0-10445 GCA_038093175.1 Boletus hoseneyae | reverse complement strand
TGCAGATCATACCACCACCGAAAGACGTGGATCCGAGGGTGCTCGCATGGAAAGGTGCCGCTGTTCTTGGTAAAATGGATTCTGTCGGGGATCTCTGGCTTACTCTGGCTGACTGGGTATGTTGATATGACCATATCAGACCTGATGGCTCACGATCACGCCACAGGACATGCTGGGAATGAGAGGATTAAAAGAGCGCTGTTTCTACCTTTAGCGGGCTCATCCGGGGCTCATGATTTTGTATCGTACCATTTTGCCATTCCTTAAAATTGATGACAACGGCCATGACGGTACTACGGATTTGATAGCATTACGACAACAGTAAACAATATACCGGGTGTCGAGACGCATTGTGGCGGTAAAGCATGTGAAAACAAACGCTGGGGCCGATATGTGCGTCCGTGTGCTACAGTATATTCGGTATCCCAAACTTACGGGAAGCATCTTATCTGGCATAGATTATGCTTTGATACAAAAACTTCTGGCTCTGCATCCGAGTCAGACCTCGAGACGATTCTTGATGTTGACGAAATCTGCGGGTTTCAGAGTGTTCCATTGCGCGGCGATAACTGTTATCTCGGTTCTCCCCGCCCTGCCGGCAGGAAAGTGAGAAGACACAGGTACCGATCAGCTAAAAAAAATGCAACTGGGTTGAATCCGAGAGTGTCACGTACCTCTCCCGTTTAGACCATTCCAGTTTACTATGACCATCTTTGTTCCAGTTAGACAATGGACTCGTAGCCACAGTCGACGCAGCGTCCAGCTCGTGAAAGATAGAGTTTACCAAGCCGCGAATTGCGACGTCAGCAGTCCGATTCGGTGTGAATGGGAAACTGGAAGCGGAACGCGGTGTTCGCTCTTGTGTGAGGGGTAAAGCACTCCTACACAATGGGCAGTCCACGGCCTCGTGCCATCCGCCGCAACCCTTGTGGAGACGGGAGAAAAACCATTTCAAAATGCAAGTGGCACAAAACGTGTGACCACAATTCCGCGGAGTCAACGTATATGGGCAAGCTCTATGGGACGTATCAAAGTTCAGGATCGTGAGAGCCTGAAGAGGGGGGGTGTAACACGCACAGAATTTCAAAGCATCTATGCGACAGACGGAGAAGTTCTCTGTTACGACAGCAGCGTTTGCGAGGAGCGGAACTTACAAAGGACATGTGAAATAATCTTCAAGGTGCCTTAGGGTTGACTGTGCGGAATTGATCTTGTGTTGCTTGACTTGGGCAGCCAACTCGTGCTTGGCTTCGAGTGCCAGGTCCAACTGCTCCTCAAGTTCCTTGACCCTTGATGATCCACGGCTGCACGCGGCAATCTTGGCGGTCGGAACGGATGATCCCCCGGAAACGACATTTTGGCGAGAATCTATATGCTGCAACCTTTGCTCAAACTGAGCTTCGATCTGCCCACACTCTTTACGCGATTTTGAATTGCGGGACCCCTTGAGGAGCACTAATGGCCTCTGGCGTTTCTTTGTTCCACTGGCATGGCGCGGGTCGTGTCCGGTGAGTAATACTATCATCGATAGAGTTCAAGATGGAGCACAAAGAACACGAGTAGACTGACATGATGGAGATGAGGACCGCCGATTCTCGCGCGTGCTCCTCAGACGGGCAGACCGACGAATGGCGTTGGATGTCATGCTCCTCGTGAGTGGGCGTTCTCGGGCTGCTCGCGACATGAGGGGAGTTGTCTGCTTCGCCACAGCCTTTGTCCGCCTATCCGAATTGATCGATCCGCATTTGGAAGGTCCTGTAGTCGCCTGGCGTGGGAAACTGATAATAGAGCGCAATTCGTTCAATTAGTTTTTACACGCAAACAGCGACGCTTGTGATCAGTGCCGTTGACTCGAGTGGAGCGTCTCTCCCGGTGGCCTAGGCTGAGGTATGTGATGGGGGATGAAGTAAAAACTCTCCTTGGCGGCCAAAGTTTATTTCGTCGGTGTCTTTCGCGGTGTCGGAAACTTGAAAGCTCCGGTGATGGTTGACCCACGCCGAGCCTGACTGGGACTTGGAAAGTATTTATGGTGAGTCATACCCACGTCTTGATTGGTTCTGGTCTTGACAGTTTCTGACACATTCAAAGTACAAAATGGTTTCATGTTCAATCATACGAGCATCGACGAGATCTCCGTTATTTTCGTGGCAGTATTCCATTTCAGGAAGCTTCAATAGATGGCGGCACGTTACGGAGGGCCCAAACCTTGGGTTCGTGTTCGTAAAAATGCAGCCCGGTTCGTTTACAACAATAAGGACTCGGAGTTTGCAGTTAACCTTTTGATTACTCATTTCATACCGCCTGATGCTGTGTATCAGATATCATCGCTTAAAAACATCTGATGCAAAGACATACCGAGAGAGTAATATCATGACCCGATGGCGCAAGCTGCGACAATGAGCAGACATGTACGGCTTTGGTTGTGTGGTCGGCCATCAGACATGATTCTGTTCTGTGTCTGATATGTTGATAGACTCCATGATGGCAACGTTTGCCTGGGGACACTGGAAATGCAGGACAGTGGTAGCCATGGCAGGTAGTTACCCCTGGTGATCTACATGAATACCGGTGTTCGGGCAGGATGCTCATGTTTTAAACTTGAGGCGGTGATCACATGCTGATGCTTTAGTGTCGATGCACGCCACGATCATGACCTTGGCTTTAATATGCAGGAGGCACTGGTGGGACCGGCTTTCCGGGCCAATCGGCCGAGGCGGTCGCATACATTAATCAAATGTCATTTGCAGCGAGACTGGTTTGCTGTGGGACGCCATGAAAGGGTTCGTTACTAGGTACACTGGATTCAAAGCATGGTCATGAAGCAGAACCGCCCCGATGCCGCCATGCACTTAGAGCTCAACGCGCACGCCACGACACCGGAACACACTGCCACAGCAGGGTGACAAGCGATCGATGCTGACGTTTCAAGGATAGTCGGGAAAAGGAAGGAGGCAAGAACCGGAAGCGAGCGAGACCGATGATGGACATATTTGACAAGAGGACAGCTGCGGGGCCGAGGCCGGAATGCCGGCCGTGATGCCAGTCGAGGTGGTCAACAGCGGGTGGGGTCTCGTCTGTTAACCTCCCGTTGGAATGTTGACAGCTCGAGATGGTGATTCTGACCCGAGAGAGTGGATCATGTATTTGAAATAAGAAGCTGCGCGACACGTTATTCGGATCTGCAGATCCAGCCCACACACGAGACGGTGTTTTTTTTTTGTGCGATCTCGAGATCAAGAATGGCACTGTCTGCGGTGACTGCACGACGCGAGGATGGGCGGGGTCTCGCCGGGTGAACCGCGTGGATGGTACGTACGTGTTGTCGTTCCCTAAATAAACACTCGTGACAGACCTCGAATCGAACCGATCACTCGACTGAACAGCTTCGTCATTCATCCTCCTTCATTCTATAGCCGTTATCCGTCATTTTTCAGGTCGGCTCGCGCTGTCTTCTTCTTCTGTCACACCCGATGCAAACACAGACTCTCGTACATCCCTCTCTCTCTCCTCTTCCCCATCATTCCCACAATCCCACCATCCCTCGCGCCCTCCTCCTCCTCCCCTCTGTCCATCACCCGGCACCGGCATCTCCCACTCCCCATCCCCTTCTCGATCGTGATTCTCGTGATCATACATCACTAACCTCTCCACGGCAGTATTCCTTTTTAGTCACGAACCCATCTCGGCCAACTTCCCTTCCCCGCCATCCCCCTACCCGCACCCGGCCCATGTCTCCCTCAAACCCTCGCCCACCCCCCTCCGCACAAATAGATCCTTCCTCCTCTTCATCTCCGCCTCAGACGCGTCCCACTCCATTATTTCCCCCTCCTCGCAGTGCACCACATCATCTCATTCATTTCACATCATCGGAAACTTCCTATCCTCCCAATATGGAACGTTACCCAATCGTGAACCTTGCAGACCGCTATTTACGGGCTAACGATAAATACTCCCTTAATCAGCATCCCCTCCTGGATCAACGCCGCATGTCCGAACCGTCCATGTATGGTAGCGCAGCAGGCGGTCACCCATCCCATGCAGCCGATCTCTCAAACGCTCGGTTTCGCCAACTTCACCACCAATTTTCGTACGTCCCACCCACTCCCTACCCTCCCCACACATCCCCACCCCTTTCCCGCTCTCCAATACCTCGCCCTCCCCCCCACGCGTCCTGGAAAGACGATAATCAGCTTCCATCGCACCATCACGACCTAGACGAACCACTCTCTCCCCTGAACCCCACCTTTTCCGGTGGTGACAGCTCACCTCCAATGGGTATGTCAGGCGTCATGTTCGGGTCCCTTCATGAAGACTATGGCCCATCTCCTCCAGGAACCGGCACGTCCACTTCCTCCACCGCACCCGCCACCCACCAACAACCCACCACTACCCCCGGTCCGAGCTCACCATCACATACAAAGCAATACTCCTTTGTCTCTTTACCGGGAAATGGCATCAGAAAACGTCCACGGCGCCGTTATGACGAGATCGAACGCTTGTACCAGTGTTCTTGGCAGAATTGTACAAAATCGTACGGTACCCTAAACCACCTTAACGCGCATATCACGATGCAAAAGCATGGCCCAAAGCGCAGTCCTAATGGTGAGCCTGTCCCCTTGGACCATGCCCAAAAGATGCCTACACTGTACTGACAAACGGACCCCTTTAGAATTCAAAGAGCTTCGCAAACAATGGCGCAAAGCGAAAAAGGAAGAAGCAGAAGCTAGGGCACTCGAAACCGTGCGACATGGACCCCACCAGCATCAACCCGTTTCTCAGCAACATCCTTCCCGCCATTCCACATCGGATGTGGACTATCAGACACACAATATCCGTCCTCAATTCGACTATGCCCCCCATCCTGAACGATCAATCCAACCTATTGCTTCTTTAGATGATCTTCATGACCCTCATCAACGAGACCCTCGCAGATCACAACAACGATATGGTCCATTCGTCTCCCCGCACCCACAACACAGCGGGATAGCATATCCACATCCCCAACCACAGGGCACGAATACATCCAACGTCCCCATGAATCGTTTACCAGCGAACAGCACACTTTTGACACCACTACCGGGCTATGAACCATCCTCGATCGGTGGTGCCCCAAATTTCAGTGCATACAGTTCCTACGACCTATATCGTAGTGACAATCGTTCAAGAACCGGCCAGGGAAGCCCTGGGAGGCACGGTGACAGAGGGAGATCACGGTCAAGTCACGATTGGTCATGATCGTGATCGTTCATGGCAATTATACCGTTAACCGACACGCCTGACTTCCGTATCTTTTTCCCCACCGTTTTCTGCCCACGAATCTCCACCGTGCACTTTACGCCACCATTCAGTGTCTGTGAAAAAGAACCTTGGTGTTTGCTTTCACTGGCCGGAATTAATATTCGAAAACACAGCCCTGGGCCAAACTCAATACTTGATCAGATTGTTGCAATCATCGCTACGCTACGGGCACAATAGGTAGCTTTGTTTCGTTTTACGTGGACATAGTTTATTACTTTTATGCTCATCCCAGATATTAACGTCGAGTCACGTCGCTACTAATCATGGGATTGTAAGGTACCGTTCTTTCCATATAATATACATATGGATGTGGATAAGGATGCGTGTTGGATGTGTAATGATTGTGGATACAACAGTGCTCATCTCCCCTCGAGTCGTCTTGACACCACTGCGATCGTGCATTATCGCGAGTAGGGTCTGCACGGCGGCGCTTGCGACCCCGCCGCGCGCCCAGAACGGTCACCCTAGCCAAGCTTTACAACTCTATTGCGATCGGCACCAGTGCGTCCGTGACGGCCCAACTCACGCAAGTCGACCCTTACAAGGACTAGTATAAGTAAGTATTAAACGTCCTGGGTACCGTATCTGAGGGTAGTGTCTTGACTTTTACTCGCAAGGTGCCGCAGTACTTCTGCTTCCACGACGCTTGGATCGGTAGGATGATGGTGAAGTTTAGCTTATCGCCAACTTGTCTCCATATGGAGAGTTTGAATGTATGCACTGCGTGACATCTCTCCACGTTACCGTATACTGATTTTCCAAGCGCCCAAAGATGTTCGTGAATCGTGACCGCTATTCATTTCGCGCCGGGCCTACTCTACGGCCGACCATGTAAGCGAGGAAGGCGAGCAACGAACCGGCGATAGCGATTAAGGGGTAAGTAGTACTGACTCATCCTATGCCTCTTCCAATGCCGTGCGATTATCAGAACTCGTCCAGAACCTGAGCTGTACGTGATGAAGGCGCGTAATTACCTGAGCCAGCCGCATGCCCAATTGGTTCCACCTCCGGGATGACCATTTACATGTTGGATCTCACAATTCGGGACAACGTTCTCTGGTCTTCCTGGGCAGGGAAGGTCACCATTGTTTATTCGGGGCCCGACGAGTCATTGTGGCACGGCGGAGTAGAGTTATCAGATCACATCAATCTGACTAATGCTGTTGATTCTTCTGTGAATGATGGTCCGTGACCGTCGAATACAAGTCTCCAATTTTTACGGCACCTAGTAGGGTTTTCCGCACGCTCTAAGTATTTTTGCACTTTTAGACATGGAGTTTATCATGGTACCACGCGTCTCCGTTGGGCGCCAGGACATAGCGTGCGATTGAAGTCCATTGCGCTCGCCCTGGATTCTGTGGGGATCCGAGGTCGAGCTGTGCTTTGTGGCGTTTCGGAGGAAAGCGGGGGCTCACTGTCATAAAAAGAACGTTATCAATAATAAAAACCAACAACTTCTCGACATCCTTGTTCCGGGATCTGTTCAACGTGGGAACAGCGAGTGATGTGTAACAGATGATATCTGGGCTCTATTGTAAGAGTGCCACACCATGAGGTCCACGCACAGCATACACGTGGATCGCCTCAATACCAGCGACCCTTTGAACTGAGCTGACCAGATATCCGTATGCCAGGAACAAAGCACTGATATGACGAATTAAGTTTGAACTCACCAGCCGTACATTTCCTGGGATGACTCACACAGTTATGAGAAGAGATGACTTGCCTTTTGTGGATTCAGAGGCGACGCTTATTTGCCAGGGGGTCGAGACTTTGCTATACGGAGACTCGGTACACAGGTCGCGACAATCAGAAGCACAATCGGCGGGGGCTCGGAGCTTTCCGAATACGATGGATCATACTTGGTTGGGGTGGCGCATCGCATAGTTTGGAGCCGTGCAGAGTTTGGAGGTACGAATAATAATAATGGTGGGATATTTACGTCAAGTAGTAGTTCTGTGCGCTCCGGCGTAGTCGAGTTTACCGAGACCGCTGTTGAGTTGTGCTCGCGCGAGCCATGTATTCTGGTGAGCACAGTGTCGTCGCTGTGATGTTGGGGAGCGGGGAGCAGAGGTAGTGTGGCTATGCTGATCGTGGCCCGATTCAGCTGATTCCGGTCTAGGGCGTCGCAGTAGGACTACGCTTCTGCCTTGTTCCTCCTCGACTCCCATTGTCTGCTAACCATGTCCAGACTTCAGGATATCCCTGTAGAAGTGTTGCTGGACAATCTGTTACCGTGCCTCCCTGTTCTGGACCTGTTGCGTCTTGGATCTGCTAATCGCTTTTTTGCCACCCTCTGCAACGACGACACGTTTTGGAAGAGAAAACTTCAAGAGGATTTCAACTTTTCAGACGAAGGCACCGCCCGTTCCACCGGCTGGAAATTCATTTATCAAGGCTTGAGCCATCCACATACCTACGTATGGGGGTAAGGGTTCCCCTGACACGCCACCATTCATCCCCTTCGTTAACCATCACCGAACCAGGGAATCCTCCAAAGGGCGGTTGGGAAGGCCACACTTCCCCGAATCCTTAGGCTTCGTCCGGGGTGTACCCTTTCCGTTCGCGCTGCAATTGGATAGCGGTGTTCGCATCGTCCACATAGCCGCCGCCGGAATGTATATCCACCGTTATTACTACAAGGAAAATAAATTTCTGACACCTTTTAGGTGCTTCTTCGCCATCGATTCCAAGGGTAATCTATATGCATGGGGTAAGTTTCCCAACTCCGAATCTGGTTCCTATTAACGGTGAATTCTAACTTGAAGGTACCCTGAATGGACTCGAGCATGCGCTCCAAAGAGACGGTTTTTCTGCGCCTGGAAAGTCCGCATACAGCCCAATGAAACTTAATTTACCTACCGCAACGCGTGCCATCAGGCAAGCAGCCGCCTGTCCCACCCTTGCATTCTTCTCACCCCCTTTCGACAGCTGCGGGAGGCTACACGCCACCAGTCTTGACGACAAATTAAATGTCTGGAATTTCCTGAGCTTTGGTCGTCCATTCCGACTGGTAACACCCCTCTTGGATGGCGTTACCCAGGACTCGACCCCAGTGCAGGTAGAGTCTGGGTGGAGCTTTTCATCGGTTCTCACCAAGGGCGGGGATGTTCTTGTTTGGTGGCCGATGCATGGTGATATGAAACAGCAGATCGATGCTCGCAATATTGCCATGGACGAGCAGGGGTTACACGCCAGTGCTGTTGAGGGCGGAATAATTCCGTGTGCTCACTGGGAGCTGCCCCATGATCCTTACCGACTTCCCGAATTACCCCAGTTGCCCAGGCTGGATGAAACAAAGGCTGAAGATGTGGGTGCCTACCTCGTGAAGATCGCTGCCTTGGATTGCCATCTTATTGGCCTGACGAACCATGGTCATGTTGTCAAGATACTGGTTCAAACAAGGGATACAGCCAGACTAGAGGGATGGGTGTATGTACGTCGGCTCTCCCGTTGTCCCCACCCTTTCATTTTTATTCTTGACATTCCCCAGCTTCCTCAGTTTTCGGAGTCAGAGAAAATTAAGCAACATGTCACCTCTGCCGTCCCAGACTTGTCGTCGCTGAAAGACATACAAATCACTCATGTAAGTTGAGGAAAAGCCACTAGCGATGCGCTGAGCTGATCAGTAGTAGATTTCTGCCCAATTTGAAACATTCGTAGCCTATTCCACGGGATCCTCTTCTATCGTGCTCATGGGTTCTCATGAAACTGACCCGATTACTGAACCTCGCGTCCTACCGGTTCTCCAGAACAGAAATGTCATATCCGTCGTCCTCGGTGACTACCATTTCGGCGCCCTGACGTCCACGGGAAAGCTCCTGACCTGGGGCCAATACTCTTGGGGAGCCCTTGGCCTTGGTAACCCCACTGAAATCGAACCTGGTCAACCAGGAGGCTTCCGGACCGAACAGCAGCGGCAACATGCTTTGCAGTGGAGAGGTGGGACCCCCCCTGGTGTGACGGAGCCAACCGAAGTCAGATTTGACCACAGAGCAAAACGAACCAAAAAGAGGTTCTGCTTTGCGGCTACCGCTGCGGGATGGCATATGGGGGCGTTAGTAATTGATTTAGAGGTGCGAGCATCTTCTGTGGGTCAACGACGTTATTTTGACGAAAAAAAATCTCGGGATCCGTGTTTATCAAGTCGGACGACTCAGATGATGAGAAAGAGGTATTTTCATCGCCAGTTGAATTCCCAGATGGTCCTGGACCGTCTACACCTATGAGCACCCGGGGCAGGTCGTCAGTTTTTCGTGTTGGTTTTGCTGGTAGGGGAGCTATAGGTGGATGGCCCTATGGACTTAGAGGTCGTTGAAGGAGATTCTAACCTCCTTCGTTTCCCGGGCCGATGTAAGAATAACATTCCAGCTTGATGATGATTTCTAGCAGTGGGTTTATTTTTATTATCAGCATTAGTCATGATGACCAGGAACCTGGGAAGATCAGGTCGCCGGCTTTATAAGAACCACAGCCATATGCCCAACTGTATTATTGTTCAATCCATCGGGTTCTTAAAAGTGTCTCTGTCCCGCAGTCGTGCCAGCATTCTGACCAGTAAGGTGCTATGCCGACGGTGCTCCGTGTTAGGGTGCGGCGATAAGCACAGCGTGGAGCATCTACACATATAAGCCCGAGCCTGCCTCCTTGTGGCCATTGTTCAGTTCAAAATGTCATCCCCCATCATCTTCTACGATATCCCCAACAAACTCAAAACTGCGTGGTCCCCAAACACATGGAAGACAAGGTAACACCACCGTGACAATTCTTCGGGAATGTCCTGGAGCTCAACCCAACCACAGATACGCGCTAAACATCAAGGTTATTCCCTACAAAACCGAGTGGGTGGAATACCCGGACATCGAGGCCCTTGCCAAGAAGATCGGTGCGCCTGCCACCGGAACCAAGGGCGATGGCACCCCATTGTATACCCTGCCCATCATCAACGATCCCAACACCGGCAAGGTCGTCGCCGACTCTTTCCTCATCGCCGAATACCTTGATGCCACCTACCCCAACGGAAACACCCTTTTCCCTCACGGTACAAAGCCGCTCATCGACGCTTTTGAGAGTGGTGTCGTCGGTGCCTTCAACGCCATCATTCCACTGCAGCTCGCTGTCAGCTGTTACGGTCTAAACCCCAGCAG
>JBBPRT010000544.1:0-10458 GCA_038093175.1 Boletus hoseneyae | reverse complement strand
AAGTATGTACATCATTCAACATTATCAAACGTCTTCTCACCCTCTAGGTGTCGGGAATCTTGCAGTCTAGCTTGGATACCATCACAAGGGATAAGACGGAGAGAATAATGCGGACTGCAGAGCGGTTGGTGGCCAAATGAGGCGCGCACGCTAGCCTTCTTCCAGTGCGATACGACGGAAAGGCTTGATCATCGTTTCTTGGACCAGCAGTCGGCCAACATGTATCATATTTAGCCAACGTAGGTGAACGACATAGCAAACGATTTGAGTGTCCAGTACTATATTATATTATATTATGCAGAGTGGTGGTGGTTTCAACTCGTCGTCGATCATAGCCTCTGCGGTCTTGTCCCTCACACCCTGCAGAAACCGCACTAAATGTGTCCCTCCAGTTCCCTTCAAAGGCGGTCTCTTTTCTAATCCCGCTTCTTCTGCATCCTGTGTCGTTCTTCTCTCCTCACTTGCTGGTCCAATGATGTATACCGCGACAATCCGGATATGCGCATCTCTAAATCGTTTGACTGCACGCACTGCGCCGTTATATGCCTCCACAAATTTTGGATCACCACTGATTTCTAGGCTTCGTACAGGTCTTGGGTTGGCAGTTAAGTGACGCAAAAAGTTGCGATGATGCCTCGGCATGTAAATCTGCATGCGGCGAAGCAACGTCCACCGCCGGCGGTCATCGTGAGACGCGCCTTCACCGACACTGCAGTTATCCAAACCAAGAAAAATATCAAGGGCGTGGATGAGCGCACTCTGTCCAGCGCTTGGTCCGGATAAGTCCGTCGGTGGTTCTATCTCCGGGTGTCTGTCGAGCTCCTCAAAAACCCATTTTCTATTCATCGGATCGGAATCCTCCCCGAGGAACCAAGGTCGGATGCTGTGATAGAAGAATTTGGGATCGCAGCCTTTTCTGACGTCCAGCAATATGCTCGTCAGCTCGTCAACAACAGAGGCAAGCTTATGGAGGTATCCCGTAATCCGCCTCACAGCAATCTCATCTCCGACGAACATTTCATCCATTGTGGCGCGCATGAGCTCGAGGGCTTCCACACCCCTAATCTCGATGCGCGATGAGGCTAGGTAAAACTCCTGCTCGTCGTTTGTACCCGTGAAGAGATCCTGACTGCGGAGATTATCGAGCGCAGGTGGAGTTGTTGCGTCTGTGGAAGACTCGAGAGTCCAATTGTAGAGAACGGTGTCAGAGTATGTTGCGACCGGTGGGATCTGGAGACGCGCCGCTACCTCGAGGAGGGGGATGGAAATACTAGGTGGAATGCGAATCTCAGCATCAAGAGGGAGTGTGTGAATATACGTGTGCATGATGAAGGTGAGCACATGATGAGCTCGCCGGAGTAACGGTTCGGAGGCAATCAGGCCCTTCGTTGAAAGCATGGGTAACTGGGTGAAAAAGGTTGACGTCCCCATGCAAAGAGCGAGAAGAGGTGGAATAGGAAAACAAAATGAGTAAAAGGGGTAATTGTGAATGGGACAGAGACTAAATAGCTCACATTATTGCGCACACTTCCTCGCCATGAGGCAGAACGTGCAATCTCGTCTTCAGTTATGCCCTGTTTCACTGCAAGCTGCAATCTTGCCGCCGTAGCTTGCTCGAGAGCTTCCTCCCATGGTTCCCATTCAATGGGGAGGCGGCTAATGGGGGGATCTGGAGGCATGAAGCCAGTTCGTGTATCGACATCGAAATCATGTGCGGCAAGAGTGGTCGTGTCAACAAAGCCATCCACTCTACCAACGACGACATCCGGACGAGGCTGATTTAGGAAATGACCAGGAGGGAGTGGACCCGACATGTTTTGACGATGAGCCAACAAATTTCCGGTCGATGTGCGAGCGAAGACACTGGTCGCAGAATGGAGTTCTGCGTCGATGACAAAGTCGAATAATCAGCATCCCAATCTGGGAGAAAAACATATCGCTCGGCCCGCTCGGCCCGCGAAGTTATGTTGTAATCTGATGTGGCTGTGTCCTCTGTTGTCAGAACAAACGCTGAGTCACGCACTTGACGGTTGGTTAAAACAAGACACGGTTTCAAGGCTGGGAATTCTGGCCTCGTCAATCATCAGAGTATCAAGGTGAGCCGTACTTTGAACATCGTCGCTGGCGAGCCGACTGGACCTGTCCATTTTCTGCTCACCGAGTGTGCTTTTTGTGGACTAGTACGACTCAATGTCCTGACGAGCCAAGTCGAATTTGGCACTTCGCTACCCGGAATTATCATACTCCAAGTTGGTGTGTTTAGTCACGCATTCCACGAGTTAAGTACAGGTTGCGCTAACGGGGGCCCTTACGGGGTTACTTTCCCGGTCACGCGAGTCACCAGGTAGGTATTATGACTGCGAGTCAGGTTCGGAGACCAACCTCATGGTTTTGAATGTTTTCCCAAAGATCTCGACCAAGTAATTCATTCACTGACCGTCTGTTGATTTGCCAGCAGACTCTCGCCCTTCCAGCCAGCATCTTATCCCTTGGTGCCTCCAATCAAGGGGCAGATATACTCTATGCTGCACCTCAAAGACACGCTTTACGGATCAATCGATGACGAAATTTTGCACCGCCGCGCTTCGGGTCGGCGCCGTCGTGAGTCGCTTCTCTCCACGCGACAGCTTTCCGTATGTGATACCGTATCCGAGATCGCAGGGGACGCTACCACAGAAGAGGCGTCGAAGTAAGGAAATTTGGAACTATAGTGTAACTCACGGGTCGCAGCAAACATATATAGCCTCTTCTCCCGTCGCAGGACAATTAGACAAGGCACCCTGATGCGGCACAGCCTACGGGATTCGAGCGCGTGGCTCTTCACTGTGAATCGGGTCTTGACGGTGATAGATTGGATTTGACACCCGGGCTTCGACGTCGATCGTGTTGATGTGCTTCCTATTCCTGCATGAACGGGGATGCGTTACTTTGGGAAGTTGATCGGGAATGTCTCACAGATGAGTAACGTTGAGATTGACGCATTAGCGTGTCGGCAAGTTTGCTTCGCCGTGTATGTCTCCATCCACGCCGCGATCAATAATCGACTAGACGTCGATCCCTTGGCGCATTATGATGTCGGGTGTCGAAATGAAAAGCAAAATGAAGGGATTTCGATCTATGTTTCCCTGGTATGGAATTCGTCCGCTTCAGTGAAAAGCCCGCTCCTTTGCTCGGAGGTGAGCGGTCACCGGGCACGGATAGAGACCCAAGTACGATCCGGGAATTCCATGGGCGTGGTCATCGCCCGGTGGATAAGGTTCAATTACACACCGCCCCGTTGACAATAAAACCGACGCCACAACTTTGTGAGAGATAGGCCTTTCTTGGAAAGTTGGATACAGTATACAGGGTACCAATCAAATACACCAGCTCGAACGATCCGAAATCGGGAGTACAACCTTCTTTGAGGTTTCTTGATTCGGACGAGCGCGAGAGGAAATTTTCACGGAACAGCCATGATATGAAACTGCGGGTTGGCCCATAGATCCGGTATCATATCTCATGATGAGAACAGGGACAGCATTGAACAGCTGGCCAACAATTGGTGAACAATTGGAGTCTGCCGGCAACGTGGGACGTGGGACCGGAGAAAGTGACTGGCTCGGTTCATTTCCTTTTTCGTCTAATTGTATCTTCCCTGTTTCTCCCTCCTTTATTGTGTTCTGCTTTCAAGAAGCCGCGTATTCGTTTGTCTGTGACCTTCTGTAATGTAGTCCCTCACTACCGACACAAAAAGACTTTGCCGTGTTTTGCTTCAGGCTTCGTTGGAACAAAAAGTTTTCGGGTGGCTTTTTTGTTCTCCACTCGTGGTCTCAGACGCGCTTCTTGACGGGCTGGCCCAAGATGGACACAGGGATCACTCCCTCCAGCTATAAAACACTCGAGACAATGGCAAAGGTCCGACATCAATCTCTTCGAGTTGTTCGCTGCTTAACAACACCCCATCTTATCAAATGGCACCAGCCGCAGCCAACTATTACTCCCCACCCACCCACCCTACTTCGAAGCAACGCGGGTACCGCATTTGCGATGCCTGCGGCGCTGTCGAGAACCCATCGGTGCAGAAATTCCGCTATTGTGGCGGCTGTGTGAGTCTCCTCTGCGATACGATCGCATACAGTTTCTGATCATGCTCTGTGCAGATGACGACTCAATATTGCGTACGTTGATCATCACGCCGACGAGGCAGCGCCGTACCTGTATTAACATTGCCCCTCCTATAGACTCCTGAATGTCAAAAATCCCATTGGTCTTCTCACAAGGCTATTTGCCACCACACGGCTGCGCAAGTTTCAGGGGCGAAGCAGGCTATAAGCACTGCGTACCCTGATGAAAATCTGGTCAAGCACCTGCGTAAATTCACCTCTACGCATTCGTCTTTGCTCGGATGGGCAGGTTTCCAAGCACTTCAGCTGAAGCGTCTTCCGGCCAACATCCGGCAAAACGCCCTGCTCATTGAACTCAGTTATAATCCCCATGCTGAATCGCTCTACCGGTATGTTGTTTAGTTCCCGTGCCTCGTGTTTTCCAAATTTCGTCCTCACACCTTCGGATCTCTCCAGATTCTCGGTGGCAGGGACACACATCGTGCCCAGGTCATACGTAACCAGCCACGATCCACTGGTTGGCGCAGACATTGATCGGAGAGAGGAGCGATGTCGCCGAACTGGCGGCATCGGGACGCTGGTCATCCTGGTGCAATGCTGTGGTATCAGCCAGGTGATGCCTGTGGAAGTTGACCCACCCAGCAAGATCACCTGGGATTCGAGGGATGACTGGCCAGAAGTCCTCCGCCACTTTGTCAAATCGGGACGAACGGATTTCAAACCGATATCAACGACGGGCAGAGGGTGCGTTTTCTCGTTCTCTCACGGTTCCTTTGTCCACAGCTAATCTACGATGTGAACAGGGTCATGTACGGATAAATCCGCCACGGCCTCCTTTGGTTATCGCGCGCGTTCCTTTGTCTTTTATCGCGCACCTCCGGTTATTCCTTTTGATCCAACGTTGATCGTTGCTCGTATTATTCCTTTTTTAATTCGCATCTTTATCGTTTCGGACAACAGCTTTGTACTGCCTACCATCATGCATCTCCACGCCCACGCTCTGTAACAGTAAAACAGTTATCAATATACGAAATAGATTCTGGAACATTACCAGACGTGCGATTGATATGCTTGCTGACTAATGGTCAGTTCCGATTATGCACGTTTGCAGTGTCACGATCACAACCAGCCCTCTCGTCCCACGTACACCCTCCAAATTTCTTGATGGCTACCGCCGCACAACGAAGACCCCATACGTCGGCACCGACAGACGGATCTCGTACGATCACACTTCGAGATGCCCAACCACGCCAAGAAGACGACATCTCCGGACCCTCCTCTGGAGAACCTAACACGACCGTAGGCGTACTCAAGCTCCGCGGTGCCCAACGGCGCACGCGCCAACGTGTCGCATGGGGTGCGGACGTCGTCGACAACGAAGGATGCGGAAAGAAGAAATCCAAGAGTGCGTATCTCCCACAGTGCGTATGTGTGCCCATGATTTATTTATGATCGTGGCACGCGACAGTTTGTTGTATATACCATAAACCACGACGGTTCGACGAGTCGTCGTCTTCCGAGTCTGATTCGGCGTCTACGTCCGACTCGGACTCGGACTCGGGCAAGGGTGGGGAGCCGCGCTATGATGGTGGCCGGGCCCGTTCGACACGACGTTGTCGTCACGCATCCTGCGGACACAACACCGCGCACCGAGACGGGCAGGGTGGAACTGTACACGAGCGACACCAGTCAGACTGGGATTCGGATGCGAATGCGTACGAACTGGTGCCAAAGCGGAAAAGCTGAGGTGAGTGAGAGAAGTGCATAGGTTTCGTGATTGCGGCTGGCGCTAAAGATCAATGGATAGGTCTCTCAAGATGCTGTATGCTGTTGGCAACATGTCACGCGTTGTAGCTTTTAAGGACTTGGTCGTAGATGACAGGCAAGAATGTAATTCGGCGTATACATGGTTCGTTGTTTCCTGCTTTCCAAACTGGCACGTCGAGCGTTAGACCAAGACAGATGAATCTAACTTGCACCTGACCAATGAACGCCTAAACACTACGCGATACGCGATACACAAAGGCTACTCGGATGTAAGTGGAATGATGAACACCATAGATCGGCAATAGTCGGAGGTGTTCAATGATGCTAATTGTTCGACAACTCGGTGAAACGTGACACTATTGCTTCATTGTCATCTTCAGCATGTCTGCCATACGAGTTTCGAAATAAACACTGATGGAGTCCACCCGTAATACCCTCCAAGAATGTCATATCATCAGCCAGTATATAGGGAGATGAAACGACAAGAGGACGAGGGGGGCATTGATGAAAATGACCTGTGAAGGTGTCGCTCCATCGGTCAGCTCTGGGATGCTCTTTTCGCTTCGATCCTCTTTGATGTTTGAACATACTATCTAGCATTTCCAGACATCGACATGCGGGAAATCACGCTCATCAACGATGCCCAAAGACAAACTTCCCTGCGGCAGTTGCCATGGGAAATTTGACTGAGAACGGAGGTGGGAATGAACATTGATGAGATGACACGCACCCAAATGACGTCTTCCGTGGCGTGGAGGGATACCCAATACAGAAGGAATGCTGTGGTCACCATATGCCGGATGAGGACTGACGCTGGTGTGTCCCAGATGTTGTCAGAGCATGGATGCACGGGGCAAACTTCTCGCCATCGAATGTGGGTCGTATCCGTAAGCATTTATGATGATACAAACAAGACAGGGGATAGACATCGATCACTCCCAACGATGGCATCCAGCTGCGTTTCTCGCTGGCCAAGACGCCCTATGTCGCTCGGTCTTGCTGTGGTATCCGGTACAGTTTAGACGGTACTTTCCGTATGTATCGGCATAACGGCCCGCTGCTGCTTGCCACCTTGACGCATAAGCGGTAGCCTCGTCTAGGCCAAAAGTCAATCTTTCACTGGCACAACGAACGTTCATACCACGATAGGCATTTCGAAGCTGTCCACAAAGCCGGGGCACAATCACATCCCATGCACTTGCGACAAGTCAGGATCGAACCCGCAAGATGATGTTTGTGGGTAGACACCGCGGAGGAAATCAATACGATCTATTGAGGGTACCCATACAGTGATCGCGTGTAAGATCGAACAAGGAAGAGCACCACCACACCATGTCGGACGACTCGTCACGGACACCAAACACGTGCCGGGCCGCTCAACAGACATTGCAATCGATCACGAGCAACCCAAGCAGATGTGGGTACCTCCACAATGAAGAGGATGCTCGTGAGTCGGTCTAGCAGCTAATCCGGGGCGCGGCGTGTCTCCCTAGCAATCACGCCGCGAACTTGAATCTCGAGGACGTGATAGGTAGGTTGAGTAAACCTCACCACGTCGGGTTAGGTCGTAGCCGTTGCCTGCTGTGTACGATGATCTTGAAAGATACGTGGGGAACGCGACCCGAGGAACTATTGCCCCTGGACCTGGCTACTAACCGAAACAATAGTTCCAACTTGAATGCGAGCCGGAAAAAAAAGGCAGATCTGAAATCCAATTCAAAAGTTAATCCCTCAAAAGGCGCCATTACCACAGGGAGATCAAAAGTACTGCTCCCTTCCCCTTTTCTTGGCCATACAAACGAGCACTGCGGAGCCAGCCACATTCGAACGATGACAGACAATAGGATCCTATGTAAATGCAGATGCCTTCTTTTTTTTTTAAAAAAAAAAAGCTAATATGGTAATTGTACGATGCACAGGGTATTATTAGAGACAGGTCAGTGCCAGTGTTCAACACACATGCACAAAAAAAAAATGTAGGTCAAGGTCCATGCTAAATCGTTACGAAATCAACGCAATATACAACGTCGAGCACTGGAATCTAGCAGTACGGACATTGATCAAGGTGCATCATTTCACGACCAGACATAGCAATCAAATGGGGTCAAACTAGACAAATCCCTACGAAAGGAAGGCAACGGCGAAAAGCGTGCCGAGGATGCCAGCGACAGAAGAGACACCAAGTGCAGAAGCTCCATTCCCGGTCGCAGCGGGTGCACCAGCAGAGGAGCTGCCGGTAACTTTGCCAGTTGCGGCGGCACTACTAGCTGTAGTATTACTGGTGGGGGTGGGGAGATTGGGGTAGAGATCAGTAGAGTGGTAAGTAACGCAGTTTGATGAGGAGGGGACGACTGGAGTGTAAGGAGGATTAACGTCGCCAGTGTTGGGTTGGGAATAGGTCATCGTTACGCCGTTGGAGACGTAGATTCCGACAGGTTCCTTGAGAGCAGAATCACAAACTTCAAAGGTACCGTTCTTGGCGTTGTTGGGCATGTTGTAAGTGCAACCCATGCGGTCGTAAATGTTCTGGCAGTATGCAGACTGGTCGGCCCCGCTACTCGATGGGTTGCACATGGTCATACAGAACGTGCCTCCACCAATAAATCTGTGATACAATGCAAGTCAGAAAGTGTGAAAATAACGGTGATGTAGACACTTGCGCATTCCAATCAGTGACCTGGTTGTAAGTGCCGTTGTTGGCGCCGATAGTAGGCCAGCCATTCGAGTACATGAGACCACCAAGAGGGTTCCCACGCTGGAGGGCCGATGTGAGAACAAAATTAAATATATCGAGTGAGGGAACAAACCAAGTCAGCACCATGGGGGTCGAGTTCTCCTCCATAGTCATCAGCAGCCAGGTTAACCAGGACCTGGTTGATGAAACCGGCAATCTGGATATATTCGCTCGTAACGAGCATCTGGACACCTTGGAGGGCACCCGCTGGGATGAGACGGGTACCGTAACCGGACTGGGAACACCAGGCGACTTCATAAGCCTCGGTGTCACCGATGGTGGAATTCGGAGTGGGAGGCGCCCAGAGACAAAAGTCTTTGGATGGACAAATGAGGGAGTGTAGACAAGAGTGTGTAGAGAACATACTATCGATGTTGTTGAACATTGAAGTTTGGCACATCGAATTCTGGTTCTGGGTCGTCGAGTTGCAGATATTGTAGCCTACCTGGGGACCACGGATGGCGGAGGTGACGGGGTCTACTTGGAAAGGCTGGTAACGAAGAAAGTCAGGTTTGAGAAGGTTTAACGGAACGAGAGATACTCGCAATGCCAGTCGGGTATGCATAGTGCTTGTCGGTAAGAGGCTCTGGGTCGGCGGGGTCGGGCTGAGCCAAGGCTGACCTGGAGGCGATGGCGACGAAAAGAAGAGCGGAAAGAGCGGAGCGAGACATGTCTCAAAGAGAAGCAACGAAAAGGAGAAAAAAACGTTTGAAGTTGCGTTGACTTCGCATTGTGGGTTTATATACAGTACTATTTATAGCCGCTGCCTATCAACGGAATTCACACGCTAGTAAAAATTTCTTTAAAACAATTTCGAGGCGAGACCCATCACTTTGGACATGTCGCCCGAGTCGAGCTTGCCCTTGCTTTGGTACTGCGTGAAAAGTTGCATTGCAGTCGCAGCAGCCGACTGCATCGCTGCACACCAACCACGTTGAATACGCGCATGAGTCCAATAACGTGTAGCACTCACCCTGTGCCTTGTCTTGTGTCTTGTCTCCACCGCTCGAACCCCCGTTCTTCTTATCAAACAATTTGCCCGCTTGAGACATCGCGAGCGCCATCTAATTCCCGGTTCAGCCGCACCGCATACAAACCCACGGCGCATAACCCACCAGTTTATCTTGCATCCCACCAGAGCCACCCGCACGCGCCGCAGTCGTCGCTTCCTCTTCCTCTTCGTCCTCATCGCGAGTGGCACGCCCCGGCTTCGATGAATCACCACTTGCCTTATTCGTAGTAAACCCACCCGCAGGTGCCTTCGTTGCTGTCTGCTTAAACGCTTCCATCGCCGCGGCCGCTCCGATCGTGTCAGCATCCATCGGTCCATGATCATCTTCCCTACATTCAACAGGGTCATGTCAACAATCTACATATGACACGTCATCCGCTTTCCACTCACCCATATGCTTTCCGATGTGCATCGACGTGCGACTTGAGATGGTCGTCTTCATCTCCCGACCGGCGAGACTGTCCCTGTGTCTGAATCCTATCCTGCAAACCCTGCGTGGCTTGGCGGTACAACTCAGGGTCATTATCCCCCTGCTCTTGCGCTATTCCCGCCAGGTGCGAATAACGGTCAGCTTGGCCTAGGCACGCAAGTCAGACCGCATATATGCAGCTACCAGCGTACGTCTTACCAGATGGGCCTTGTTGGTTGTAGTAACTGGCACCCTCGCCTCGGCGCGGGGGTTCATCACGATCACTACGCGCTCCACCGTACCCCGAACCATACTGCTCCTCTCCACGCGAGGCGGTAAATCCGCCAGAGGGCGCATTGCCCTGGCTTCTGCCAGAGCCAGCCTGGAGTGCTTGCGGGGTATCGTATGGAGAACGACCTTGTTGCTGCTG
>JBBPRT010000543.1:0-10491 GCA_038093175.1 Boletus hoseneyae | reverse complement strand
ACCCGAGCAGCAAGCTCAGACTGACGCTCTGCCTCTGCCTCTTCTCTTTCTCGCCGTTCCTGATGCCGCATTATTAGGACGATTCGATTAGCAAACTAAAGACATAAACCTACGCGCTCTTCCTGAGTTGCACGCTTGGTCATCTGATGGCGAGCGAACCAGATGCTTCGTTCGGTGGCTGGACGCGGTCAGCTATCCATTTTTGAGCCGTCGTGACAGTGGCGACTCTGATGCAGAAGTCCGACCACATGTGTGCACTGACCGAGGGAACCTGTAACGACCAAGTCGAGGTCGCTATGACAACGGCAATGTGGTGTCTCTGTGCCGCCCACACCCCACCCGTTTCGACCATCGTGATGGGATGCACGCGACATCGTAGTGCACTCACACCTCATCCGGGCCTGGGTAGAGAATGAGGGAGGCAATGGCAGCAGTCCGAGCCAAGTGAGACTACGGGACGAGGGAGACTGCGCGAACGTCGACATGCACACTCCAACGACAACTGTGGAACGCGAACATCGATGCGGGCGCACGAACGGTGACAGTGGAGGCAGGGGGACCAGACGTAGATGCAAGAACGAAAGCGGTAGCGGGGGTGACTATGTGAGACAACAGGTGGGCAAGACGGCACGAACATGGGCCACGGACGTACACGCCCCAACAATAGCGCTGAGGCGTATGCAACTGCGTAACGGCGTTGTCGTTATCGTCGTTATCGTCTCAGTCGGAGGTGGGTGACGGTCGCGGTCGTGTTGGGGGGTGCCGTTTGATGACGTCGTCGTCGTCGTCTTGGTCGGGGGTGGGGAAGGTGGCGTTGATGTTGAGGCTACATACCGGCGCTGTCGCCGTCGTCGTCGTGAGGTATATGAGTGAACTGCGTGACGACGACAACGACTTCTTGATGAGGGATAATGGTGGCGGCGGTCGTTTTTGGGTGTGTAACGGCGACGACCTCGTGGTGGTGGGGGTGGATGGCATGGTGTGATTGCGCCGTCGAGGTGCGTGCGTGCCTCACAGATGCATGTATGTTGGGCACGTATAAGACTAGCGTCGTCGTCAGTAGACCCACGTATGATTGCGTCGCTGTCGTCGAGGAAAGAGAAGCAAGAGATAGATCTTAAGTGATCACCCAATAATGTGAAATGTCATCTTGCAGCCAACTCTTCGACCCGATCGATAAAACAGCTCGTAGAAATTCAATCGCCCTGCAATTTCCTTGACTCCCAATGAGCAACTATGACAACAAGCACGTCAATTTTAAACGTTGAACAATGAAAACCTTGCCGTCCGTTACTAAGGATTGAACTTTCCACCTGTCCATGGAGCGCATGCATCCTACCAGGACTCGAACTTGAATGCGTTGCTTCCCGGACTGCGACTCCCTGCCAGTAATTTAAGGAAGTGACGGTCGACTGAGAACCCCAGACCCAGACAAATCCCCCCGGAACCGTACCTTATTCGTCGGAAATAGTACCTGGACCATTATCAATTTTCGTTGAGGGTCGCCTTGAGTGAAGACGGAGTTGAAGAACCTGCCAGTGGTACAAAGTTTTAGTAGTAGTACAGGCATGACGAGTGAGTGAGTCATATGGTCACGGATGTGCGGCGGCGCTGGGGGTTTTCGGGTTATGTAATCCGGTCTTCTTCGGTTACTATAGTACTAACTTCACTAGAGTAGCGGAACTTTCAAGCAAACCGAGTCAACTCCAGCACTCCTCGGTGATTCTCCCCTCGCGCTCCATCACAGAAACAAACACCGCTGTATCCTTCGCAGACATGCCCCCGAACTCTTCTACTGCTTCCCTCACAGCCTCACGTACGGCAGCAGGCATCTTGTTCGAAGACCTGCATCAAGGTTCGTCCCTCGTTTGTCAACCTCGCCGTTGGCCTCGTGTTGCCAAATACTACTCACCCAGAGATTATCAATGTGCCTCGTTGCATCCCGGGAAGCTCCCACACAATTTCCTCATCTAGCCGCAGAAGATCCTGCACATACGTCCTCTTCGTGCCCTCGGGGCCATCGCGTGAGAGTGCAACACGGTATATTATTTTGCCTGCTTTCGCATAGGCGTTCCATTCTGTACCGTAATGTTGATCTTTCAAAGCTGATCGGCAGCCAAAATAAAGTCTCGTAGCTAAACAGTGTGTGAGATTACATGCATGGAGTGTTAAAAAAGGGACCTACCCTATCCAGCATGAATACGATCCTCTATGACTGCTCGCATTGGGGCAATCCCGGTACCAGGTCCAACACATATAACCGGTGTATTGGGATCGCTCGGCAGTGATATCAAACCTCTCTGGATAGTAATACGCAAATTGTCACCTAAAGTACACCAGCCAACCTTAGTACAATAATATTCAGCGGGAAAAAATCCATCTACCGGGTTGGAGTGCGGCAAGGTAACTCGTACAGACGCCTTTTCGAGGCACACGAAGTTTCGTGCGATACTTGACGATTGCAACACATAGGTGGATTTCACGAGGGTGCTTCTGTATGAAGCTATAAGTAATAAACGTATCGCACGACAGCAAACTTACTTTGGGAGAGCTTGATATCGAAAATTGTCAGGGTCGAAGAGAAGGGAATAGATCAAAGACATAGTCTCTGGGTATTCGTACCGACCGGAATTCGGCCAGCACCTCTCTAATAGTGCGTTTCACCCGTTGGCAGTACTCGTATAGCTCTTCCTAAGCGATACTCAGCGTGTATACATCGCTCGCTCGGATGACCTATAGCGCCTTCGTTAGAAACGAATTCATTTAATTTCTCCCGTTCCATTTCATCGGTCGCAAACCACTGAAGCAACTTGAAGAAGGAACGACGGGGAATTGCATTGAAGTCAAGGTGACGTGTAAAGAGTGTGCGAAGCGTTGTAACCTGAGGCGTATGTTCGGGTAATGATTGATCTGCGTGCGCCAGTGAGAAAAATGGGAGGAAACTATCAAGGACGTACCCTTCATTACATGGTTGATAGAAAAGGGGTCATCAGCGGTATTTGCCCATCCCATAGACACCAGCAAGCTGTCCACTTCTGAGGCTAGGGCGATGGGATGGATGACAGCCACGTCTCCTGGAAGATAACTGTATCATCAATATCAGCATAGACCAACAAACGAAATATTCACTTACTCCAGGTCTCTTTCCGAGAGAAATTCAATATGCCTGACATCTTGGAACCAGTCGTGTGCAGTGATTCGGCGGTTACACTGGACTGTTGCGGTCCAATATTTCTCATCGATGTCCAAAGGGTCTCTGTATTCCGTGGCCGTGGGGACATCAGCGGTCTTAACGCGAGGCGAGGGTCTCGGATGTCTTGAAAACCCTTCCAGAGAATCGTCAAATGGGTATAACTCGAGTAACTTTACGATCAGCTGTTCTATCCACGGATCCAGTGCACCTTCTATACTGCATCCTCGATCAATTTGACATACCGATGCGAGGCCTAGAAACATACCCTAGTGGATGCTGATCGTCCCCTTCCCCTCGAGGACAAAATTCACGTCCTCCGAGTGTGATTAGCCGACGAGCCAGTTTCTTTGCTGGCCAACAGAACTTTTCATATGCACAATCACCGAGTCCAAAGACGTAAAAGTTGAAGTCTTCCAACAAATCACCAGGTAGATCTGATCGGAGAAGTGAATTCCACAGGGGTGTCATGGTGCGTGGCTCCACGCCCGACCCAGTGGTCGCGACAACAAATATGACGAGAGGCTCCGAGATAAGCTCTTCCTAAAGAGAAGCGAATGAAAGTAATTCATGAACAAGTCAGTGAGTAACTTACCGAGGGATACGACCCAATGCCGCACACGCGGCATTGAAAATGACCCCTCGGCATTCTCTCGCGATCCGATCAGCTACGTCTTGGGCTGTTCCGGTTTCCGTTGCGTACAAAATCAAGATATTGCGGTCTGAGACATTATTTTCACCGTCCACGGGGACATTTGTGAGCTCAGCCTGATGGTGCGCACTGGCCGACATCGTGGTCGGTAAGTGACCTCAGGCTGATCCCGGTGCCGACGCCTCGGAAGACTTTACCCAAAACAGCACTCATCAAAGGTCACAACCTCTACGTCCATGAGCATACGAGCACCGCGCAAAGGCGAAAACTATGAACTCAGCGTCGATCTCAACAGCGAGTACCGTGATAAACGCAAGGATGCAATCAAGAGAGTCATAGCATCCATGACCGTCGGCAAAGGTGCGATCATCCATCTTAGATGTCCTACACGAACGCCCACATTTGGACAGATGTTTCTGGGCTCTTTCCCGATGTCCTCAAAAACATCCAGACCGACGACCTTGAGCAAAAAAAAGCTCGTGTACCTATATCTCATGAACTATGCAAAAACTCAACCCGAGCTCGTCATATTGGCCGTGAATACGTTCGTCAAGGATTCTGAAGACCCCAACCCTCTCGTTCGAGCTCTCGCTATCGAACGATGGGCTGTTTGCGCGCAGAGAAGATCATCGACTATCTATGTGATCCACTACAACGTGCGCTCAAGGACGAGAACCCCTACGTTCGCAAGACGGCCGCACTGTGTGTCGCCAAGCTGTATGACCTCAAATACGAGCTAGTCATTGATAATGGTTTCCTCGAACGGCTGCACGAAATGATTTCGGACAGCAATCCCATGGTGAGTTTCGTTCATTTCGGAGTCGCGTCTGGGCTGATGATCGCCAAGGTCGTCGCGAACACGGTCGCTGCTTTGACGGATATCCACACAATCGCGACTTCATCTCATCCGCCACCTTCACCCTCTGACCCTGCTATCTTTACTATCACGTCTTCAGTGCTGAACAAACTCTTGATCGCACTAAACGTGTGTTCAGAATGGGGTCGTGTTGCAATTCTGAATGCCTTGGCACGTTATACCGCCCAGGACGACAAAGAGAGCAAACACATTTGTGAACGTGTCGTCCCTCAATTCCAGCACATCAACGGAAGTGTCGTACTCGCGGCTGTCAAGGTGCGTTCATTAAAAAACATCACACCCGCCGCTGACATACGTTTTCTCAGGTAATAATGATACATATGCGCAGCATAAGACGAAAGGAGCTCTCAAAACAGCTGGTCCGCAAGATGGCACCCCCATTAGTTACCCTCTTGTCGACCCCTCCAGAGGTTCAATGGGTCGTGTTGCGTAATGTCAACCTTCTCCTACAAAAACAACCAGATCTGCTTTCGAACGAGATGAGAGTCTTCTTCTGCAAGTACAACGATCCGCTATATGTCAAGGTCGAGAAGCTGGACATCATGGTGCGGCTAGCCAACGACAACAACGTTGATGCGCTCTTGAGCGAACTAAAGGAGTCAGTACCCTCTCTGCTCTCGCTTCCTAGATGACGAGACTTGTCTTGATAGGTATGCTTCGGAAGTTGATGTCGATTTTGTACGGAAGAGCATCAAAGCAATAGGACAAACCGCCATCAGCATCGAGAGCTCTGCTGAACAATGCGTCAATGTACTGTTAGACCTTATTGGAACCCGCGTGAGCTACGTTGTCCAGGAAGCTGTAGTGGTGATGAAGGTGCGCACAGTCTACGGGCGAGCCGATCGCAATTTCTAACGGGAATAATATAGGACATCTTCCGAAAGTATCCTTCGACCTACGAGGGTGTCATACCCACGCTGTGCGCTAATCTCGAGGAATTGGATGAACCAGAGGCGAAAGCATCGTTGATATGGATTATAGGAGAGTATGCGGAGAAAATCGACAACGCAGATGAACTCTTGAGTACATTTGTGGACACGTTCACCGAGGAATCGTATCAGGTACGCATCGCCCGTGAGCTGGTGATGAGTACCACCGCTGAGGCGCTAAATTAGGTGCAACTACAAACTTTGACAGCAGTTGTAAATTGTTCTTGAAGAAGCCTGACACATCACAGGGTGTAGTGCAACAGGTGCTGAATACAGCAACGAAGGATTGTGACTCACCTGACGTGCGCGACCGAGCGTACATCTGCTGGAGATTGTTGTCCACGGATCCCGGTGCAGCGAAGGTACGGTGTTCCGAAGGGTGTCCGCGGGGTTAGGCTGATGAACGCTCGCGTCTTGCAGGCCGTTGTTCTGGCGCTGAGACCTCCGATATCGATTCCGTGAACGACGGTGCCACCAGCGCTGTTAGAAGAACTCTTGGGAGAAGTCTCAAGTTTGGCGAGCGTTTACCACAAGCCAGCTGAAACGTTCATTGGGCATGGCCCGATAGGCGCGGATTCGGTTCAGCGCAAGGGATTAGAGTCTGTTGTTTTCATTACATGGCGAGTTCCTCGCTGATTGTAGCGTGCAGGCTATCCGACGGTCGGTTCACTGTGCAAAAAGCTCTGCAGACGGTCGTGGCTGGCCAACAAGCAGAAAACCTACTCGATTTCGACGATGCTCCAACGCAAGAGGGGCAACCCTCTGGTCTTGCAGCGACACAGATCTTACCCTCCTCTCCCGCTGCGGCGAATTTCCTGTCCGGAGCTTCCACGAATCCCCTGGACGATTTAGTGTCAATCTTTGGGGGAATGAGCACGAGTGGGGTGGGTGGTGGGGGGATCGCTGGCGCGGAGAGTGTTTTTGGTGGGTTGGGGAGCATGTCGCCATCTGGCGGGAATTATGCCGCTTCCCCTCTGGAAAACCTCGCATCCCCAACCACTGCTACCCAGAAACCACAGGATGACCTGCTTGGTTTGTTCCAATAGACATGTGCATGTGTATCTGTATACTTGTGCAAATCCGTCCTTTGAACACTCACGATTGTCAGACCTAGAATCTCTGAGCTGGACATCTGGTGTGGATCATTGTAGCTAGTGGCGGTACATGTATAACAGACGTCTGTTCGGTGACGGCACTGCGACAGAGCCTTCCGAAGTACTTTCTCTCCACACTTTTAGGTCGACTTCTATCCAAGTCTGCTACCCAGGCCGGCCTGACCCGAGAAGGGATCAAGCTCACTAATGTCGGAAGCCTTGGCTGTGGCACGTGCCGCAGCGAGAGCCGGCGGTGACTCTGCCACTGGCTTTGTAAACGCGCTGCTGTGTACTCCCGTTCTCGTGTTAGCCTCATCGGACGAACATCTCAGTCCGGCCACTGACTACTAGTGACAGACTCACCTTTTCTGGTTGATCTAGGTCGACTCCTACGACGTTCGGTGCCATTCTCCGAGTCTTTCCGACTCTGGATGATCGGGGCTCGCTGCCTTGCGGCACTCCACTAATGTTGATGCGTACGATTCCTTATTGATTTCCGTTAGCGTTCTGCGACTTGCCAGCTGGTGGCACGCACAAAGAGGTTCATAAATAAAGTCGTGTCCTTGGCTCGCACGCCACTCGATCCGTCACCTCCGTGTTCATTATGCCCTCGTGGTTCGCTAAAGTCTTGTTCAGGGGGCGTGGTTGCGTCTTTCCGTCCCGCCGGAAGCACAGATCACCCTCCGATTCTGAACTGCCTTACACATTGCATTTATAACTTAATGGCCCACAAGAAACCCCCGTACGTCTCTTCATTCCCTTTATCCCTTCTTGCTGAGTCGCTGACCAAGGAACAACGATGCGCTTGGTGCCAACAGTTGTTTTGCTTGGGGCCCTGAGCACGGTAGCTTGCCAACAGATATGAGACATTGTACGTTTCCAAGGAACCTATTGTCGCTCAAACCTTTCCTCATGTCTTCACGTTCCTTTCGCCAAAGTGGCAAACGACATGGGACAGACAGAAGCTATTCACTTACTTCCAACCCACTCCCGATCCAATAAATTTCGTGATACCTGGTAGCATTGGGAGTGCGGATATTGTCGTCGATGACGGCCGTTTACCAGACTATGTATGGCTTCGGGGCTGCGTTGAGTGAGTGATCGTTTATGAAACCACGACGGAGATTAACCACTCAAGGATAGCTGACTCGTCCGCGTCCCTTCTGAACACTCTCAAGGTACAGCGAATGAGTATGCCACGTGTTGAACATGCGGCTGAACCTTTCTCTAGTCACAGAACCCGACCAGCTACTGGCAATTGCTGGATTATCTTTTCAACAGTGAGCACGCCATCAGGGACTCATGTACCAGATCCCTGATCATTCTGATAACCTAGTCACCGATGGATCCAACTCTGCCGGCTTCTCGTACATTCGAGTCCCACTTGGAGCCACAGACTTTTCCGCGAATAGTACGGATCGCGTCTTTACCGCGGGGACGTTGTTGACATGCATCCTGAACAGCATATAGCTATGACGACACCAGTGGAGATGTCAACCTCAACAATTTCAACGTCGGTGCTGCGCCGAGCTACGTGTTTTCAACCCTCAGAGATATCTTGTCGATCAATGAATGGTTAAGAGTCCATGTTGTTCCCTGGTCTCCTGTGAGTATGGTATATACGCCACTATGACATGTGTCGGATTCTGATTTCGATTAGCCTGGGTGGTTGAAGAGTGGAACAATGGATGGCGGTTCCTTGAATACAGCATACATCTCTATTAGTGAGTATCTTGAACTGAACTCGCTTGATGCATCTGTTAACCGTTTGCCAAAGTGGCGAATTACCTCTTGAAGAGTCTTCAAGGTTTCTCAAGCGAAGGGATTCCCGTCTATGCTATCGGGATTCAGGTAATATGCCGTTGGCTAGTAATATCTGATCGTGCCGTGAACTAATACATCCGTGACAGAACGAACCTGAAAACAGCGATACAACATACCCTTCATGCAGCATGCCAGTGTCCGTAGAAGCACAAATCGGGATCGCGTTGCGGAGCTTGATGACTTCGAACGGCTTCTCGAACACCAAGATTATCGGATATGAACACAACTGGTCTGATGCCGCGAATTACCCTGTCCAACTCGTTCGTGACCAAAATGCATGTAATTGGGATATGATGCTGAGTCTACGTGTTTCCAGATGCAACAAGCAGGGAGCGCCTTCGATGGAGTCTCTTTCCACCGTTACGAGGGTAATGTTGCTGAACAGGCGTCTTTCACTTCTCAGTACCCAACAAGGTATGATAGGAACCAAACTCTCACGAGATCCATTCTTGAGATTCTCTCCTAGGAAGTGTTCTTCACAGAGTGCTCAGGCACCATCGGCTCTGATTGGTGGAGCGACATCAAGGTACGTTCTCCAGAGGGACCGGTACAGATAAGACTGACGTGCACACAAGTGGTATATGGACAATCTGTAGGTCTGACGACGGTATATTATCATTGCTGATCTAACTGAGGCATTTCAGCTTCATTGGCAGTATCAAGTATGGGTCCTCGACAGGACTGATGTGGAATATCGCACTGAATGGTACCAGCGGGCCTGAGCTCCCTGGATCCGACAGCTGTGGCGGTGGATGCCGAGGTGTCGTCCAAATCAATAGTGGTGGCACCTGGAGCGTCAACCAAGAATTTTACGCCATGGCGCAGGCCTCCAAGGCGATCCTTCCGCGTGACAGCGGGGGACCGTGGGGCCAACGCATAGGCGTGAGCGTCGGAGGCAGCCTCGACTGGGCGCTTGTCGTCGGCGCATATGTCACAGGCCGTGTTTCCTCAACTGACTGGAACAGATATAGTATCGTCGTGTTGAATTGGTGAGTCCTCTTTCGCACTCGAATTGTGTTCACGTGACGTTGAGCCGTTTTTGCTGTCCTTGTGTGGTTTGTATGTATAGGGATGATAGTGTGTCTACGACATGGAATCCGCAGCCTGTGACGGCAACGATCGAGTTTCGGGGTATGCAGGTGAGTATGGGCGGCGGCCATCGTTTGTGTGGTGCGGTGTGCTGAATGAAGGATGCTCAGGCGACGTACACGTTCCCCGTTGGTGTCACCACGTTGTGGTGGTATGCGACGCCATGAGGCAAGAGCACGATTTATATGTTATTTTTATCATAGGCCCAGGCGTCCAAGTTAAATTACTTTTATATTCGCGGTAGGCGAATTATTTCTCCAACACAGGCTAGTACGAACCGGACCGGAACTCTTCAATTACCTACAAAATGAATTCGAGAAGACGACGACTACTACGTCGACACCGGTGCCTAACGAACTAATCGGAAACGAGTCGGAAACACCCCAACAAGTCGAGTCAGCAGGTCAGCAGGTCAACGAACAAACCGCTGACATCCCAAACTCAAACGCGACGAGCGCTGAGCCAGTAGTGCCAGCGGGCATGTCGCACAACCAACCGGACGAGCCGCTCGAGGAGCGAGCAAGTACGGAACGAGTCAAACAGACTCACCTGAAGTCCCTGAACGACGGATCGAAAACCCCACAGCCAGAACGGCCACCACCAAGCGAAAACGCGTTGAGTGGGGAAGGCCAAATGGAGGCGACAAGCTGCTCCCAGTCGGAAGCAGCGGGTGACGAGGTCGAGGGCAGAGAAGCCGACGAGACCGTCGAGACGGCAAGCGAAGAGGGCGAGGTTGCCGAGGACGAGACGGCTGGAGCAGAGGGTCTGGGCATAGAAGCCACAGACAGTAACTCGGAAGCTCACAGCGACGGTCCCACCGAAATGGACAGCCAAGG
>JBBPRT010000542.1:0-10495 GCA_038093175.1 Boletus hoseneyae | reverse complement strand
CCACCTTGACTAGGTGCATTCTGTGGGGTCCAGGTTTCGTGCGTGGCGAAAGCGGTCGGCCAGGGCAATGCGCCGGTCGATCCTGCCAGTCCCAACAAGGTCCAGAAGTACATGACTACATGGAGGAACATAAGTAAACGACATACCTGCTGATCCGGGCTGTCTCCAGTGGCAGTATGTTGCTATTCCCAGGCGTAGTCAATATGACTGGAACAGTCTATCGTGCGACCGCTCAATTTACGCCGTCAAACAGCATTGCAGGGTTTTCATGGAAGATAACGTACATGTCACGGTGGTGTCATTGGACTTGAATCCCGGGGATAATGATGCTTGGAAAGATGGAACATACTACTGGACAATATTATCAACTTTGATTTGTGTCGAACTGATGCCGTGATTCTCGCAGCAGCTGAGCGCTGAGCGGCCATCCGAAAGTCATGTTCGTGCCGCACTCTAACTTGAATCAAAACGCGTTTCTGATGATTCTGGATGGAATTCCCACGCCCAAGTCGGCCTGACACGTCCTCCGCTACCACTACGACATCCCTCGTCACTGAACAGAGCTAGCGACGTACCCTCCCGTTGCATGTGTATCCAAGGCGTCGCCGAGGACCCATTTTCCCACTTTCTCTGGCAGATCGAGGCCGCGATTGTAGGGGGATCACGCGTGTTCTTGACGCCGTCCTCGTGGAGGAACACCATAGTGCCTTCAAGTTGTCCTCCTGCAGCTGCACTTCGACAATTTGAAGCATTGTCAGCGAAGTCACCATTCATAGTATCTCATATGTACAGACAATCCACACAATAAATTATGTCTTGATATGCAGCCAGATGCAACGATTATACCTAGAAAATGAACGTGATCTGACACAGTCGCCTTCATCACACACGACTAGGACCGGCAATGGGTGTTTCCCTATTCACCATCTCTATTTCTTCGCTCTGTTCTCTCCCCTCCTGCTGTCCAGAGCCCATGAACAGGGACGTGAACGCTTCAGCGCGATCGCTAAACATTGATGTGAAAGGGGCCGGTGTGCTAGTGTCGCTTTCGCCTGTGCTCGGAATGCGGGTATATATTTCCCGCACAGTCAAGATGAGTCGGGGGGTGAGTGTGAATGCGGGTATGATTTGCAGTATCGGAGCCAGTATCCCCCACCACCATAATTTGCCCGGTAGGATGTTTGGTAGGTAACTCAGTAGATTGACGAGTGAAAACGAGAGAATTCTATCCATAGTGATTCACCTAGGTTATTAGCATGGTATAAAAAAAAAGGAAGATAAGATGTGGACGTACGCAAGAAAGTAGAATAGACCCTCCTTGGTGAAAAGGGTCATGTATCGGCCTGGTTCGAATCGTCTTGTTGCATTGTACACTGAAAGTGACTGCCTGATGAATTCAGTAACAAGGAGCAGACACATCAATGTGCCGAGAGTGATCTGGACAACGTCTATCGCAATTCCAATCCGCACTGCCAGCGGGGAAGGAGGTTGTGCCACGCAAAATAAAAAATCAAGGACCTCAACTTGGGTGAAGACTGGCGCTATATGATTGGGAGAATGGCAGATATTCTGTTATGTGGTGTGCACAGTACGAAGGCATATTTCACATACCAGTTAACTTCGGTATGCTGAGCATGACACATCCAACTAGAAAGAGGATGACTTCGATGACGTAGAAGATCAAGAGGGTGCGAAGGATGAACATTGATTTCTTGTACAATATCCGGACACGAAGCACCATAGCCACTGCATCTACCAGTGTGTTTCATCCCTGGAAGTGAAAATGGAATCTTACCATCTGCGACACAGATAAAAATGAAGAGAGCCCATCTTGGAAAAATATCGAGAGTCTTGCCTTAAAAACGACCTTCAGTAAAGTGGATACCCGAACATTGAATAAATGTGCTCACAACTATTGAAATGAGATGGACCAGCAGAACAAGCAACATGAACACATACGCCTACCCAGCGGGTAGAATTCTTCAGTGTATTGAATGATATCGGCGGCATAGGGAGTCACCTCTACGGGACCAGGAAGGAAAGAAGTCCCCACTTGCATCAAGTTGGATCAGTTCACCGAATTCAGAAATTCAAGGGATAACACACGCAAGCAGGTAAATCTGGTTAACCAGTCAAGATCAGTTGTTGTAATATTGTTGCACACATAGCCATACATGACATAACACAGCCCTGAATAACGAGCCTGCAGGTTAACAACTGTTAGCCCAGCGTGGCATCATGGAGATGATGAGGGTACACACTAGAACATAGAGTGTAGTCCACCGTGTCCACGGTTTGCTCTGCAGCATTATCAGAAAGATAGGGTTCCCCCACGAAATATGACCACTCACCCAGATATACTGTATCTACAAAAGTTGTCAGCCAGGCAAATTTCTAGATATCATGTCAATGAATGTCGGCATACCTCATTCGAGAATGTAAGCACTGATGATGTTCGAATTGACATCAAACATAAACACATACAGACATGTATTACTTACTGTAATCATATGCGACAACAGTGATGATTGCAACTAGGAAGGACAATGAGATCCACTGGTGTAAAGTCAAAGGGGAACATACATACGACTGGTATAGTCGTTCAGCTGAATGGCTGTGACTGCCTGCTGCAGGGCGGAAGCCATGAACTTGAGATGATAGAGCTGACACACTGAACTTCAAGTTGACTGAAGCTCGTAAAGAATGACAAGACAGAATTTGAGAGACGAACCGCTCTTATAGTTAAGGTTGGGTCAGGAAATTATGTAAAACTAGTACGTACTAGTATGCTAGTCGTCCTGTGGTGCACCCGAAGAATTTGATGGGGCATTATGACGTACTAGGCCCATCGGCCATGAGTCAGAGGTCCAAGAAACTGCTCTGCTGCACCAGATAAATAGATTGTGGCCCGTGGATAGTAGTAGGTCGAGCCTGCCACCCAGTCTAAGTTCAAGCCTGAGTTACCTTCCGGGTCAAACAATATCCACCAAATTTCAAGACGGCACACGACGAGCCGAAACTCGATAAGGTAATTGCCACCTCGGCACACAACTTGAACCACAACACGAGCGGAGTACATGTCACGGATCGTCTTCTACCGATTGGACGTTCAAACTTGAAACTTTGTGTACAAAATGCATACTCAGGGTTGAAAATTGGTGCGGCCACGTCGACGGATCGTGGTAACACGACGGCAAAGCTTTCCGCCCTACTGTCAATATGCACGAAGTGCGGTGACCTATCTGCAAAATGCATGTACAACTCGAAAGTTCGTACCATATGCACCGCACTGGGTGAGCTTCCATTGACAGTTACGTGAAAGAGCTATATTAATACTAGTAGAGTGCTGATTCATCCAGTAAAAACAGCATGCCAACCCCCATTTTCGTGCTAGGTCGACGCGGTGTAATCCATTCTTAGTGGAGCTGCCATAATCCAGGCGTCTAGCTATAATGTCCTTCACTCTTTGATTTTACAGATATACAACACTGTTCCAGTCACATCTACAGTTACATCTTCAAGCACTACTCTCGGGATAACAACGTACTAGAGATGGCCCAGCTGTAAGTATGTCAATTACTTGCGTTGGTTGTGCTGATTGCCGACCAATGACGCCCTGACATCATCCCGTCTCATGCACGTTGTAATGGTCCATCAAAATTTTTGGGGCGGCTTACGTTCATATCGCCACAGCATGACTACCGCCGCATCTCACCTCTGACCCAACATTGACTATAACAGGAGGTTCGTCTCGGCTAAAATACCATCCCCTCTCTCTTTGCAGTGTTTCAATATATTCTGCCTCCCGTGTTCATGACTTCCACTCTCCAGCAGGAAATCACAGCTATTCAACTGAATAACTACGGGTCTCGTATGGCCACTCACCCTTAGCCTTCACATCAGTCGATCTCACCGTCGTCCTAGTTGTGACCATCATAGCTGTCGGATATGATTACAGTAAGTAATATATGTCTATATGTGTTGAATAAACCTAAACATGACAGTCCTTACATTCCCAGAAGAGGTATACCTTGGTATCATGCATCGGAATTTGCCTGGTTGACGATCTTTGCAGATTGAATATATTTGGGTGAGCGGTCATCTTTCCCCAGGCAATTACATATTATGATACTTTTGCAGAACAAACCGTGGACGCGCGTGTCTACGTTGTATGTTGTGGTACGTACTCTTGCCATCTCCATGATGCCATGATGGGCCAACCACTGTGGTTAACCTCCAGGCTCGTTATTCCGGGCTGTGTTTTATCATGTATGTCTATGTGTGCTACACACATCAATTGATCGTGATTGGTTCACTAGAATTAATTCTCTTGGTGTGTCTAAATTTTGAGGTTGTTGGTTTTGTGAATGATGTAGGTCGATTCAAGTGGGGAGTTCTTTCCTACCTGTCCCTGTAAAGGTGATTCTTATACCGCCCCTGATCACTGTATATGCTTAAAAAGTCTCTGCTGGCAGGCGTATGTGTTCATGTTTCGACTTCTACTGATCAATGCATTTTTGGGTGACCCATCATATTTGTTAGCTGTAAGCACATTTATTCAATGTTTCCAATGTCCACTATACTCATATTGGTTTTTCAAGGCGACATTCTCAATACTTTCGCACAATGGATTATTACCATCTTTATCGGTGCAGCGGACTGTAAGGTTTCGTGTTCGCTTTTAGTGAGATGAATTACATTGATGGTTGCAGTGGCAATGATCTTGCGTGTGTGGATATTGTACAAGGAATCAAGTTTCAGAACGTTTATCCTTTGTGCCCTCTTGATGTTTTATGCCATCGAAATTGTCCTGCGTTTGGTCACTGCCATTATGATGAGCACCAACTACCTAGGTATGTGGAATTTAGCCTCACGGTATGCTTACAACATAACGGAATATCTGCCACTGTCCCAATCATACAGCACCAGTCACCACCAGAGTTGAAATGCTTAATTTCTCATTTTGCAGATTCCAAGCTGATTCGTCACTTGCAATGTGGATCGGGATCACTATGGACATTGTACAGATAATTCTCGGTGGATTGATGTGTCTACTGCTTGGTATCCGGTTTATGGGGCAGTCACTTCAAATGTACCAAGCGACGAAGCGATTCGAGTTGGGCCGTTACATGGTCCTTCTCACGAGGGAAGGCCTATTCTACTTCCTTGCGTATGTCCAAATCTCGTATCTTGTACTGCCTATACTAACGGCGAATTGTTATAAATAGGAGCCTATCGATTGCGTTTTTCGACTTGCTGACTTATGTGCCCACTCTCTCACGGGACGAATTATGGTGGTGGTACCTGCTGAGTCCGATACTGGAAGGTGTACCCATATTCACACTCACCCCGCGACTCATCTTGACTTTGCGAAAACGTTATATCCGTGTTCTGAGCACACGGGAAAGCGACACTAGCACACCGGCCCCTTTTACATCAATGTTTAGTGATCGTGATGAGGGGGGGACGTTCCTATTCACGCACTCTTGGCGGGGGGAGAGGACAGATCAGGGCGAAGAAATTCAGATGGTGGAGAGGGAGATACCCATTGCCGGTCCTAGTCGTGTGTAATGGGCAACTATGTTGGGTCAGCTCATTATATTCCAATGTAATCACATCGTCTTCTCTGGTATTTATACTGTTCATTGTATGCGCAGTCTGTGTGGGACACGACGAAGGTGAGTCCGGGTCAGTGCCATAGTAATCTACATGCAATGCAGTAGTGTAATGTTGCCCGTGTGGGATACGTCTCGGACCGGGAGGGCAACTCGAAGATGTGTCTTAGCATGGGACGGTTGTAGTTCCATGACTTGACGGTGTGGGAGATGACAGGGAGATTAAACCACGCGACGGTACCAAGGCACGCTTTCGTATCACCAATTGATGTTGCAAGGCCTGTGTCTTCGAGCATAAGTAGCTATTAGCATATAGGGCATCCTACGCCTTGCTCCTCTGCTCGCCCTGAGATACATAAACCTCGTGTCATCCATCACCGCGGATCTCGGGTCCAGACCCTGGAAGATCAATATACTACCTTTTCTTCCATGTAGACTGCGGGATCACATCATCTGATGGTATGCCTGTGGGGCCAATAATGGATCCTCGGCGACATATAAGATGTGCATGTGTATCACAGAGGGGTACATAGCTGGCTGTGTCAAGCGAGCAGAGTCTGGAAGTAGAATTTAATTGGACATCGTGGCAAGGGAGGAATGGGAACTGGATCCGCGAAGAGTCGTATGGTTGTGCTAGGTAAAGTAAGTGGTTAGAGCAGTGCCCTTAGGCGCCGCGCATCATCGATCATCTGTGCTACCCAGAGGTCATTATAACACTACAAGACGGTAATACGTTAACAAGGCTCACCGCTGGATGAGCATCATGCTCGCACGCCTTTTGCCGGTCGTGTTCAACACACTACTCTCTTTTTTTTTGCCAGTTATCGGTTCCGCAACCGTTGGACGCGAGTAACATCTTCTTACCACTATGCCTCTTTGATCAAACATGTTGTGTCAACAAGATTGAGCGCGTTGCATGATATAGTTATGCTTCAATCAAGCAAAAGGCAAGGCAATCGTGGTGACCATCAGAAAGTCAGGCATGAGATACTCTACCAATCGTTCTCGGTTTTCATTGAAATGCGACAGAGTCCAGTGCAGGAAATTTCTTCGAGGCTGAGCACGCACCAGGAAGAGGCTGGCATTTTTAGACGTATGTATACGTCCGGGATGAGGGAGAATCAGTGTGGGAATTGAAACAGTATGTATTGCCTAGTAAGCCCTTTGTAAATTGTCCCACTGATTTACCTTGCAGCTCCGAGCCAACTTGAAACCCCAAGTGACTTCGACTCGAGCAGAAACGGTATCGGCACCTCGTAAATCAGAAAGACTTCCCACCGGCACGTTTGACATCTCTACAGTCCCAAACCACCTTTCTCTGGTCCCCCACCATCTGTCCTGGACGGGTCACTTGCTTTTCAATTCCACGGAAGATGGATGATCACCTGTGCGTAACTGCTCGTTTTGTCAGACCAGGCTGATGATTGATGAGGCGTGGTGCAACTTGAAGATATGACGCGCGAAGAGAGCGACCACTACGAGCTCCCGCACAATGACTCTGGAGAGAACATCAACGTGATTCAAAGGAGTTTGATCTCCAAGACGTGCATGAATTGGCCGTCTTTCGTAAGCACAACCTGTAAGCATCGTATCATCTCATCCTACTCTCAATTCCCCATAGCGGACCTCATTGACGGCGCATCTCCAACTGTGCTAGTGGGCAGATACTAGTAGCAAACCGGCGTCTGGCCAGGGGCTAGAACTCTCTCCGAGTCTGCTCTGACCACGAAAGTTGAAATAAGCCCCATGTTACCTTCATCCGGGAGGACCAGAAAACGCTTACGGGTCCTGTCCTTATCCTGCGTTGAACCGCAATCAGGTTCGCAACTCGAAACTCGAGCGTGGTGTCCACAACCTCGCAAGTACTTCCTCCCTCTGGTCAACGATCCGATTCTCATTCCTTCCCACAATGTCTGACTAAACCCCTACCTCCAAACACTTGGTCCCCATCCCATCGCTTTCGACGCAGCACCTGGTCTCGATAATCCTTTGGACCCTGCCCACCCGACGCAGCGAACCACTGGCACCAACCCTCCCATAGTTTTTTTCCTGTGTTTATTGTCCAGCGGGGAGCGGAGCCCCATGGGATGTTACATGCTGCGTGTACCACAGGTAAAAATTAGTTCCATGTCTTTGTATGATAACTATGTAACAGCTCAAAGTATACTAGATCTTGTGCCCTGCGTCACGACATACTAGTAGGACGCAGAGGTAATCGAGTCCAAAGAAGCCTACTACAACCCGTGCACAACAAGGTCAAGGCACCCCCGACACCCGAGGATGAACGACGCTGCGAAGAGGTTGTGCAGTCACTCAAGGGCATGAAAGGCGACGAGTTCGCAGCTACCATTCGCAAACTAGGCCTTCCTCCGATTGTGCTGGAGTTTCGCTGTATACAGTGCTCGGACCGCCGCCTCCCGACTGGGCCCTCCGCACCCAGTCATCCTCACGGGCCCTCACTGTCCAGGAAGAGATTGACATTACAAGGGTTACCGTCGCAGCAAACCTGGCAAATATCACTTCAGGATGCAGCCATGACACCGCCTACATCTTGCGACATTTTCTGTCACTACTAGGAGGAGACCGCTTCATCTACTTCGACACGACACCAATGCGGTCAACGATGCCTGGTGAGATCACCCATATCGAGCTGTTTAGAAGTTCCAAGACTCATGCTCACTCCCAGCCTGTCGCAACTATACATCACTAGACTTGGCTGTACCCACATTTCTCGCCCCTCGACACACGCGTCCTCCACCACTACCACTACCACCACGATGCCCCTCGACCTTACCCACTTAACACAGCCAGTGACATACCCTCCCGTTACATAAATGCACATGCAAGGCGTCTCCGAAGACCGTTGCCTCACTTTCCCTAGCCGATCGGGGTTACGATTGTATGGGGATCACGCGTGACGCCTTTGACCCCATCGCCAAAGTGTTGCTCAAACATCACAACACCTGGTCAAAATACCAGGGGGGAGCGGCTGCACGGACGTACCATCGGAGGGTGCACACGTTGGTCGATCCCGCCACTGGCAGTTCGGGTGCTCCCAGATGTACGCGACGGTCGACAGCGCATCCGATGGACTACACGGACATTGCACACAACGAACAGCATCATTACCACAGAAGGACACTACGATTACGCTTGGGATACAGAGACTCCATCCGACCCGCCAGCCACCTCCTTCACGCACGACTAGGACCGGCAATGGGTGTTTCCCTATCCACCATCTCTATTTCTTCGCCCTGTTCTCTCCCCTCAGGCTCCCGCTGTCCGGAGCCCATGAACAGGGACGTGAACGCTTCAGCGCGATCGCTAAACATGGATGTGAAGGGGGCCGGTGTGCTAGTCTTGCTTTCGCCTGTGCTCGGAACGCGGGTATGTAGTTTCTGTATAGTCAAGATGAGTCGGGGAGCGAGTGTGACTGCAGGTACATCTTGCAGTATCAGGCACAGCACGTCCCAATACCACAATTCGTCCGGTGGGATGATTGATATATGATACAGCACATTCGTGAGTGTATATGACTGGACCCTATGCATAGTGATTCACCATTAGCCCATCGGCATGGTAGAACAAACAGAAGATAAGATGTGGACATACGTAAGAAAGTAGAACAGGCCATCCATCGAGAGAAGGGTCATGTATCGGCCTGGTTCGAATTGCTTTGTCGCTCTGTACATTTCGAGTGACTGTCTGATAAATCGAATAGCCAGCAGCAAACACGTCGATATACTGAGAGTAATTTGGACGATATCGGACGCAAGGGCAGTCCACTTTGTCAGTGGGGAAACGGATTGCAACGTGCAAAATGAAAAGTCAACGACTTCAACTTGGGTGAAGCCTTGGGCTATGTGACCGGCAGTGCGACGGATATCGGGTTACGCAGTGCGAATAATATGAAATTATGTTTCACATACCTTGAACGTCGATGATGGCCAAGATGCTGGAAACTAGAAAAAGGGTGACTTCGATGGCAAAGAAAAACAAGAGGGCGCGAAGGATGAACATGGATTTCTTGCACAAAATCCAGACACGTAGAATCATCGCCACTGCATCTACCAGTCTGATTCATCTCGCTGGAAGTGAAAAGCGAAACCTTACCATCTGTGGCACTGATAAAAATGAACAAAGGCCACATTTCAAAGACATAGATAATGTTGCCTTAAAAATGTTGTTCAGGAGTGGATATCTGAATATTGGATAGATGTGCTCACAACTATTGAAATATGATCAGTCGGTGAGAAATAAGATCCACTAGAACAAGCAGCAGCATCACATACGCCTACGAGCGGGTAAAATTCTTCAGTATTTTCATTGATCATCAGCAGTATAAGAATCGCCTTTGCAGGTCCGGGAAGGAAAGAACTCCCCACTTCGATTGAGCTGGATCAGTTCTAGATCAGAAGTTCAAGGGATAGACACACCGATGGAAAGAAGTCTAGGGAACTGATCAGGATCAATGGATATGTGCTGTAGTACAGGTAGACGTACACGACATAACACAACCCGGAATAACGAGCCTGGAGGTTAACAACTGTTGACCCAGTGTGGAATCATGGAGACGGCGAAGGTACATACCAGAACATAGAGTATAGACCACAATGACCACGGTTTGTTCTGCAACCATGTCAGAATAAAGGGTTTCCCTGCGAAATGTGACTACTCACCCAGATGTATTCCACCTACAAACGTTGTCAGCCAAGTAAATTGTATGCATCGTGCCAATGAATGTGGGGCATACCTCGTCTGAAAACATAAGCACTGAGGGTGGAGTGAAGACTCATTAAGCATAAAGAAAGGTGTACGGACATGCATCACGTACCATAATCATACCCAACGGCAGCGAGGGTCACGACTGGAGAGGACAG
>JBBPRT010000541.1:0-10506 GCA_038093175.1 Boletus hoseneyae | reverse complement strand
CTTACTGCCCAGAAAGGATGATTAAAGCATGACCTTGTCGAGGGATAGCAGGCCATCGGTCAAAATGATGGGTTCCATCATGCAATCCACGTACCGCATCAAATACGACGAAACCTCAACCGCACCCCACAAGAATTCCTCGTCAACTAGCACCCTTTTGAACTCTGTGACATCGTCCACACTCGCCACTGCCAGGGAACCATCATTCAGTTTTTGTCCTATGAATGATTTTCCTCATCGTCCGTGCATCGCGACAACAGCAACTTCTAGCAAAACCCAGCTGCACGAACCTGTCGACATATTCCCAAGAAAGGTCGTGTCGTGGATTCATTGACACCGCAGACCGAGGAAGTGATGAGATGATCAAAAGAAGGAATAGTCTTGGAAGACTAGCCCTTTTCTCGCTGGTCAAGCTTCCAAGGACAAGACACTTTGAGGGTAGAGTATGGCACTTCACCTGCATCCAATGATGTACGCCAGCAGGTAGATTTTCGATTGGAGCCGTTGGAGCCTGAGGAGAGCAACTTGAAGGAAATGACCAAAGCAGTAATCTCGCAAGACAAAAATTGTTGCTCGCTTATCGAGCACAAGACGCCTTCTTGTGGGCCAAATGAGTGTAGCGCTTCACCTCGCCAGGGGCTTTTGATTAGTAATATCATTCATTCTAATGGATCCCCCACCATGCGACCTGTCTTTTCGAAGACTCTGGTGGCAAGTCGTCGTTCGAGTTTCCTTTTCGAGGCGAACGTACATTCTCGGTGGAATGTTCACCTGGCCTGACGGTTGTGGTGCGCATTAATTGGGACATTGTCCATTTTGACGGGTGCGCGCCTCCCGAAGGTCGTCGTCTAGGGGCCTATACAATTCACCAGATCCCAGTCGTTATGGCGCGCAAGCACTCAGTCGTGGGAATATATGACGGTCTTGTCATCCAAGAGGACCATCCACTAGGAAGGGAGGACGTCGTGGGATTTCGTCACTGTCATCACTTGACAGGTTTGATTCTGTTCTCGTGCCTTCAAGTTCCTCGACACTGGTAGGCCTTGATAACGGAACCCAGTCAGTCCTCCAATCGAGTCGCATCCCGAGTAACCTCGTCGTATGACCTTCATGACCCATCGTCCTGCCACCCTGTGAACGTTGTTCTATCACTCGCTTTTTTTCGTCTGTGGTGTTGTTGTTTCAAGTGTTCACTGGCGGTTATGGGTAGGTGAACCCAACGCCGATCGTAGCTCTCACGCGGTGTGCCAAAATGTACTCTCCGTGGCCACCACAGTAGAGCCCATTTAAAATTCTCACGCCTTGAGGCTTGAGCATAGTCTGATTGGTACAACTCGAACTTAGTCTTGAAGTACACCCATGCATTTCGGATTTTACGACCGTGAATACCGTTGGACTGGGTGAGAGTTGCGGTGCACAGGTGCCACTTCAAGTTTGCAGCCGAATTGCAGGCTTTGCGATGGGAAAATGACTGGATATCGCCCTGCCAGTGTGCATTCTTGCACAGAAGAGGGACTCTGGCTTTACGAACTCTCAGGGTCGATGGGATCTAGTTCCGACGGCCCCGTTCAAAAACTCTGATCATAACGTGTTTACTTGGCTAGGTGCTCCGAGTCGAGTACACGTTGAAGGGCGCCTACTACTATAGCAGCGAACGACTGGCCATCCGGGGGCCGAAGTACATTGGCGATGAACGACCGAATCATGCTGCTGAGTCAACTTGAAGGGAATGGAAAGACTCTGGACGAATTCGGAAGCTTGCATTATGGTGACGCCACTCACTCAGGCTGGCCGAACAATTGACCGTCAACGTTATGGCTAACTATATCTTTACAAAGTAGTCATCGAATGCGCCTTTCACTGGCAGACGGGTCCGACAATGGCACAGACCCTCAAGCTGCTGCTACTCTCACATCACACACTGGCAGAATGATCCACGCGAGACGATCAAACGTGTCGAGGTCGACACCGCGGCTGATATGATGATCTCCCGCCGTGGATGCCCATGGATCACTTCATCCTTCCGCATCTCATGTGTCCTTTTAAGGATAGACAAGGCTTTTTTTTTTTTTTGCTGCTAGAATCAGCATTCTGGGCGCAATATGGTGAGTGAAGCTACAAATTTTTTGGGATCTTATGGTCTTGATGTTTGACCCTTTGCGTTGATAGCGTTACGAGAAAGCAAGCTCTACGAGTCCTCTCCCTCATAATCTTTCTAGAGTAGCCAGGCCAGTCGACGTGATACGGATAAGATAAGTCGCAAATAACACGGTTACAATTCAAGTATCCTGCTTACATCTCCCGGTGATTTCGTGGAGCCCGTCGGAATGCATACACGCGCCACCTGAGACAATGAAGGGGTTTACGCTGTCCGGGACTCGGAAGTTATGAACTAGATACGGATAAGTACCACCTCTGACGAGACTTTGTCAATTGCTTCCGGCATTGCTTTCTGCTGATCAGCGGTGTTCGTGGGCAAGTATTCACATATGTGCAGCACTTGTACTGCCGCATTCACATCTCTTGCACTCGCCAAGTTCATGCGCGTAGCAGACAGTTCGAACATGAGTTGCTATAATCGTATCCTCATAGTTCTCCTCTGTGGTGTCGAATGGCTTACATCCTCATTGTCCTCGTGTTCCAGGGATGGCCCAGACGGGTTCCAAACCCACGCTAACTCACAGTCCCTGAATTATTTGGTACCCCGTCGAACACTTCCCTCAACCGAACGTTTAGTCGCCCATCTTTCGGAAAGCTCCATCCGAAAATGCCAAGTTTCCATGTATGTATGTATACTTATACGATTCCGCGGTCCGCCCCCTTCTGCCGGGTTCTCATCGATTGAGACACCTTTAATAAAGTTATGGCCATCATTGAAACTGACACTCCTCCCCCTTCATTATCCACCGACTTCTTCACCTTTGTAAATTCCGGTTTTGAATTCTCTCATGGTGGCTGATCCAGGACTCGGCATTTCTGTTGGACTTGACGAGGGATCGGAACTCCTTGCCGTTCTGTTTGCTGCTGGACTTTGGGGGATCACTTGTGTGCAGACGTGCGTTCGTCGCTTCAGCCTTTCTTGACCATTCTTATACTACTTCAAATACTGATGGATCTATTAGGCTCTTTTATTTCCTCCAGTTTGTCTTTCTCGTATTGGTCGCGCTGGAAACACGAGTAACCGGTATCGTGTTGAATTATAGTTTTCCGCTTGATAGGGTCGCTTTGAGAGTAATGGTAAGTGGGTGGATCTGATTCATCGAGAGAGCGCGTACTCATGTCGCGTTCGTCGTAGGTTGCATGGCTGTGGTTAGGATTCTCCATCCTTTCACAAAAAAAGCAACTGTCTCACCCGTCGTGTTGCAGGCTAGCTGATTCTGTTCATCAGCTTCTCCTCGTCAAGGGAGGTATGCCTACATATCCAGCAACTTTCAGTCGTCCGGATTACTGACCTCGTTGGGGTGCAGTGTACGGAGAACTGATCACCAATTTTTGCAATTATAACCAGGTCCTTCATGTGAACGTGTATGTGGTCTTCGATCGGCCTCTTTGACCTTTTGGATAACCGAGTTTTCCGGTTCTCGTACACAGTGAATTTTTGGTGAGTCAAGTGGGATGTTTTCGAGCTAGGCCTTATCGCCTCGTCGATAGTGGCAAGTCCTGTTGACAGTAAGCGAGAATTCGTTCCCATGGCTTGGACCAATTTGACAACTTGCCCCAGGCTCTTGTCGCATTGCCATCACAACTTTTCTTTGTCAACCGTATTTCAAAATGTAGGTCTTACTTACCCACGGACATGTCATGAATGTCGTTCGATCATCATCCTTGTTCATAGTCAGCGGGAAGAGATGGCTTCTTTTTGCGTTATGGGTATGTGAGCCAAGCTTTGATACGATCATGTGCTATATCGATGACGTTGGAACAAGGCACCAGCTGCCATGTTCGAATTGGGTATGCTTCCATTTTGTGGTGTATGTTGGCTTCCTGTTGATCGCTTGGTTCCAAGCCGGAGTGATAGGTGTGTCTTGCTGCTCTTTCCAGGGTTGCACACGACCGCTGAAAATGGAGTTTAAGCGTTCATAACCTTTGGGTGACTTCTCACGGCTTGCAGTGCCTTACGGCAAAAGCTAATCAAGAGCGCTGTTAGGACGATCACACCCACCTCACAGGAACTCGTGTCTCCAACTCCATCGGTAACGTGTTTGCGACCCCGCAATGTATTTTCGGGTGCTGACAGGCTGGAAATACAGGTCATCTTCATAACCGTACAGGCAACGGCAGCTGTGGTTGATATCTCCATCACCGCCGGGTTGATATATTTGTTGTTGAGAAGCAGGGAGGATGCACAATACAAGTGAGCATGACAATCGTTCCACCCCGACGAACGGAACCGCTGAACATCATCATTTCTAGGATGCGTAGCGTCATCCAGAGACTGTTGATACTCTCCTTGGGCACCGGCGTATGGACCACGTTGTTTGCGATCTCTACCGTGATCACCGTGCGTAGTTAATCTTTCCACGTTCGGGGATCGATGACACACATGAATTTGCACAGATGCTTGTTTTTCCCAACACCCTCATTTATGTGGGGGTTTATTTCCCGCTGTGTCCCCTTTATTGCAATACCGTCCTTGCAAACTTGAATGCTCGGCAGGTGATCGAGAAACTTCAACGCCGCCCTGTGCACGATTCCTCAACCCTTTGGCGGGATTCGCAAACGTCTGGTCTTGTCATGGTTTCAGGACGGTCGAATGGGTCAAGTCATGAGCACGAGTTGTCGCGGACACAGGCGAGGCACCTTATATTTGGTATTACCGCTGAAACGGCTGACTCCCGGGAACATGTAGACACCATGCTGTCGATGTCTGGCGGCGAGTGATAGACCTACGATGGAGGCGGGTGTGCAGACCTCGGTAGGCACCACCATAGCTGAGGTGTAGCCAGACCGTAGTCACGAAGATAAGATACGAGCAGAAACGAAGTGTCATGTGTATGATGCCATACTCAACAAAGCAAGCTGCATGCATTGTATGATGGGAAGAGCTAGACTATCAAAGGACTGTACAGTGAGTCTTGTTACCGCGAAAACAAGCTGGGTCAGTGGTCGATGCTGCCATGTTGTCGTTGTCTATTCTCACAACACACGATCTGCATTCTACCCGCATGCGCAATCCAGAGGAACTCACGATCTAGAAAGTGTTGTTCTATTCTGATCCTGCGTTATCATGCTCAACACCATTGTCCTTTATCCACTGTTCGATCCACATTACGATCCGCGCCACGTTTTCTTCCAAGTGGTCCATTGTGTTGCTTTCCAGCTCGACGACGATCCCGGCCTGATACGATCCCCTCGCTTCGTCGGACACGACACCCATAATCTCCGCTTCGTTGTTTTCTTGAATTTTTTTGAGTGGGTAGCCTCTGGAAAGCACACGAGGAAGTAGAGATAGAAATCCAACCGTCAGTTAAGTGACACACAACTCGGCCCCATCTCCAGCCTCAGCCCAAGGAACGAGAAAGGTTTGGGGCGCTAAAGATGTGATCGTGAAACAAAGAAGACATACCGGCTTTGTAATCTGTCCCAGAGTAAGGTGTGATCGCATCGTAGGACAACGACCAAGTCGACCCAGCGTTCAGGGAAGGTGTCACACGTATGCCAATCAAGGATGAGGCCACCCGCAGATGCAAGTGGTTCGAGTTCGTCGAGTAGCTGAGATAAACAGTAAACACCGCATGAAAAAAGGAAGAAAGAACAGATAAGGATGACCGTCCAAAGTGTCTAGAACGCACCTTGTCCTCGTCAACGATATAGGACTGCCACTCATTGTCGAAACCTTGGTGTAGGCTGTGCGTCTTGACCAACTCCCCGACGTTGATGTGTTGCAGGGGTATCGGGGATTCGTCTTTGAGAAGTGAGGCGTGGGTCGACTTCCCAGTTCCCGGCGTACCGGTGATGATGATCACAGGGGAACGCCTGGCCATTCAAGGAACTTGAAGTCTGAAGATGAGTTTACAGTGTGGTTACGTAAGAAATATATTAGTCTTCAAGTTGACTCCAAAGACTCACGCGTACTAGTAAGGCCTGTACCTGATAATAGCTATAATCTCACTCTTACTGTAGAAAATAGCCATGGTTAGAAGTTTCGAGGGATCGTGTACAAGTTGTCTCAAGGATACAAGCCACGTTGACCAAAATTGAGGTCAATCGCAGTTCATAGTGCGTTGTTGGTTATCGATCAACCACCGACCTCGTGCTGAGGACATAGTATCTTCACTCCAACTGTTCCTACGTCCATCCCCAATTTCCCAACTTCGGCTGGATCTCCCTAGCGCTTCGGTCAAGGCTGTTGCTTCCTAGGAGTGCAGTCCAAACTTATACTACTACTGGCAATCAACTTGTCCAGGACTCCGAGTACCAAATGCCTCTGCACGAACTACATACAACGTCCTCTCCAACACCATCCATCGAGTCCCAACCCACTTTGGAATTCAATCGCTCACACTCGCATAGCGTCCATTGCCGTCTTAACATTAGTCTTTGGTGAACCGGGTTCTGGAAAAAGCTCGGTCATCAATCTCATCGCCTGGGTGCCTCTCGCAAACGCGACCAAGAGTGTGCAGGAGCACCATCGGTCGTTCTGCGACGTGCTGTGTCAGCAACAGGTCCCGCTAGTGTGCATCGTGGCGGGCGTGGAGAATGCGGGGCCGACGATTGGACGCGGAACGTGGCAATGTCGGCCTACGGATTGGCGCGTGGAACGGGAACGGGAACGCAGACGCAAATGCATGTATGCGTCACGGCTGTGTGCACCCCGGGTTTTATAGGGCGAACGACATGGACTACAAGTTGTCGCATCACCTTCATCGTCCTGTGGATACTGCTTGGAATTCCTGGATTGTGTTTTTCCTCGCTGACGCAGTCGGCATTCTAGTTCATCCCGCAAGCATGCAGCCTCTATTTCTCGATAAACCTCATGAACCGATGCCCGGTAAGTTTCTAACCAGTCCTTAGTCCACTTCGTGATTGATCAAATTGACCTTGCAGTCTTGACTGGGTCTCATCCACTAGGTGCGGCTGACGGTCTGCGTCATAATCGTCGGCGGCTGGAACCCAACATTCGTGGACTATAAAGATAGATCCCTCTTCTCGATTCTCCTCCTCCCAGAACTCGCTGCAGCATATCGATTATTCGCATTCCAGCCTTTATCGACGAGCAACTTCAGCGTTCATACGTCACCATGACCATCAACCTCAACATCGTCAACCCCTTCAAGTCCAAGACTGTCAAGACCTTCGACAACAGTAAGGTCAGCAGAGACGCGCATGCAGACGAGTATCTTCCCTCCGCGGACGTCGGTTTTTACTCGGGCAAGAAGATCTTCAAGTTCGGTACCAATACCACCGTCGTGGACGTGGACGACAACCTATCCAAGGGAAAGCCGTCGGAGCATGTGGTGAGTAGAGCCATCTCAGTGAATTATGTCTCACTTGACAATGGTCCTTTAGAAGCCGGTTCAATCCTCATCGCTCGTCAATGGGTGCGAGGATATCCACGCGCAGAAGCAGAAGAAGATTGTTTGCAAGGTCAGGTCTGCGAAGAACAGGATCACCAAGCTGTTCAAGCCAGCCGGTCGCGACTCTGCGAATGTTCCTTACATCGACTCTTTTGTCACCCACGGCATCGAGAATCGTAATACGACCGACCAGTCATCCTCCCTGTCCCTTCGGCCTGTCATTCAGCGTGCCAAGTCTGAAGCTCATAAGGTTGCCACATACGATATCATCCCAACACTGCCCAGCTTGGAGATAACCGCCTCCCCCATCACGTACGGCGAGAACGTAGCCGATGAGCGAATCGAGGACTTGGCCACCAACTCTTGCAGCATCGTCGAAGCATCATTTTCGTCGTCGATTAGAGAGCATTTCGCGACGCCAGAGTCACCATCTGATGCACTCTCTTCGACATTCTCGGTCAGCGAGCCACATACGATCAAGGTGGAAGATGGGAGGACAGAAACGGCCGTGACTACAGAACAGAGAGAGCTAGTCCCCTCAGTATTCCAGTCGTGCGGGAAGTTCAAGGTCTCTGTTTGTTTTTCTGGCAACACTCTTTCCGTGCGCACTACGGCGAGTGAAGCAGATTTGGCCGATTCAGTGACCAGCGCATCGCGCATCACCACTTCCTTTGCAACGAGTGTTGATGCAGAAGACAGTTACCAGATCCTACCCGACACACCTCGTGTGCTTCGCAGGGTACCGAGTTATGAAGACCTGAGGGTGGGTTGCTTCAAATCTTCCGCGCTGAACTGCTCAATTCAGAATTTACAGAGACAGATTATCGCAGATCGTGACTTTTCATGCTCGGATTTGTTCACGGAATCGCCTGATTGCGATATCTCGAATACAGCGCCATCGGGCGTCCATGCAGCACCATTGCGTAGACCGATGAAGTGCGACAACATAAGGGTAATTTGATTACTTCGCGTTTTGTCTGTATGAGTTATGGCTGATTGGTACCTCAGAAACCGTCTTTGTCGTCTGAGCGCAAGATATACGCTCCATCGACCCGTCAAATATGCAAGTTCAAGAAGCTTCGAGTGGGAATGCTATTTTCGCGATACGCTAGATGTCCTGAATCCTCCCACGATACGCGGAGGATACCTGCTTGCCGAGTATCAAGCAAACCCCAGAAGGTCACCCCCACATCTCGCACCCGCCAGTTCGTACAAGGAATCCTTCGTCCTTCATCTCGTGTACGAGCGCACGTTTCCAAACCATCGTCACGTCAGTCTTCACCACTATCGACGCCTCCCATCTGGTCGTGTGCCAAAATAACCCGATCGAGTTCAAATGCAAAGAAACGCCAGAGGATGACGAAACAGTCGATGAAAGAATTGAAGGAGCGCCTTGACTCGATGGATATCGATCCTTGGTACTAACGTACAGACCCACTTTCCCTGGTACGCCTCGCGACATTCACTTCATCATAAACTAACTCGTTAAGTTTCTTCTCCTTTTTGAACAGTATTACATTCCTTCATTACCAATTAACGCCCCAAAAAATAGTATAAGTTTCAAAATGCGTGCAAAAAAAAGGATATAATAATTAAAATCGTCTCAAAAAAGGAAAATTAATGCCTGAGAAATTTTCTGCAAAGATTTGATTGGAATCACCTCTTAGTATGTTCTCTTTGCTCGTGTGCACGGTGACACAAGTGACACTATTGACAGTACGTCTTAAAAAGCACAAAAAAAGTTTTAAACCCTTCAAAACATATGAAAGGGAACCTACGATCTACCTCTACTCCCGCGTAAGCTCGACAGGTGTATGTCATAATTTCAATCTGTTCATCTTTCACCGCACCTTTCAGCTGAAGTGCTCTAGAATACAGAAACAGAATCCTGATCCTTAAATCGTCGCATCTCTGTCCCATTCTCCTTTATTTGGTATCCTCATCTGTTCTTTGTGCGTCCGATCGTTCGTTCATGCCCCTCTACAGAGTCTAATTAGCCTGCAGAAAACATCAGGAAACTGAGGTCTCGCGATTCGAAACTAGTTGCGAACTTGGTTGCACGTCAGCCAATGCCCACCTGTTGTGTCTTCCGCACCGTGTTCACGTGGTGTTCAATTAAACTTCCTTGGGCTACCCTCTCTCCAGGTAATGTCGAGGTCTTCAGGCGATGTCCAAGAACTCGATGACTGGTAGCCACCGACCTCCGTATCTTGGAGGGCCTGTGACAGAGAATGATGTGCTCATGTTCTGCATCTGCATTTTGCCTTTCCTTTGGGTACGTCTGGTCCCCCTGCGCGCGATCCAAACCCCGAGATTCTTAACCCTCTCAGTCTTAATCTCGCCGCTTTCACCTTTCTTCAGCTACGAGATCCCAAAAGATGTGCTTGGATTGATTGAAATTCTTCTCAACATCACCTGACCCGACTTATCTCCCCACTCACCAAACCCCCGTTTTCCATCGACTACACCAGGAGTAGCGGAAGCCAGTACATATGTTACTGGTGCTTTTTTCGGACTCCCCTGTGATATTCTTTCTGAGCGATTTATGCACATTACAGCACATTTTTATATTTGACGGTACTATGCTTTTAGCTTTCATTCAAGTAATGTTCTGACCACCGACTCGTTCCGAGGTGAGATGAGCCATCCGACGAGACTAGTTCAAGTTATCATCGAATATCTTGTACAAACCTTATTAACATTCCAGATCTGCCAGTGCGCGCTGCATCTAACTCACCATTTCCCGTTGTATCTATAGGTCAGTCGTTGGAGCAACAAGGTCAATAAAGATCTGATGAGTCTCAGGCTCATCAGAGTTCTCAATCTCGCCAGGGATAGGCAGTTTTCCACTTGATCTATTTAACATGTCAAACAGACTCAAGTCCCCGTCTGGATCCAGAACACTGGTACCGAGACGTGCTGCTAAGTGCCAAGAGCCTACAGACATGCAGGGGACACGCACGTTGCACCACAGCTGCAAGCAGAGCTT
>JBBPRT010000540.1:0-10520 GCA_038093175.1 Boletus hoseneyae | reverse complement strand
TTAGCCGTCTCATCCTCGTAATCGGATGCTACGTCGTTTCTTCGTATCAATACCAACGTCTACCTTTACCATCGTCCTCATTGTCATCTACGACACCGAGTCCTCCTCAGTCGTCGCCATAAGTTCACGCGTCCAACCTATTTACTAGGTTGTACTTGTTCAAGTCTTGGTCCCGTTTCATCCTTCCGGTGGAATAATAATATGGCCCCAATGGTATTGTCTATCCTGCCAACAGAAACTGCACGACCCAGGACAGCATTGCTATGGATCTTCTCCAGAGCTGGTGCATACTTACCACCACCCTCCATCAACATCACCTATGGTAGAGCATCTCATCATCCTGGTCCATCCGAGCGACGTTCACTATTGGACTCAATCCAATCCCATCTGAGCTGGGAGTGGTGAGTATATATTGACATGTGCATTAGCACCTCGATCATTGCACCTTTCGTTGTTTGTGGTTAACCATCAACATTTCAACCTCCAATGACCCACATCAGATCATTCATTCATGCACATGCATATGGTCTTAAAGGTCAAACCTGGTAAAACCAACTCAACAGCCTTAGGGAAGATTCCAGAAGCCACCTGGTGTTACAAAGCACTGCTGCGATGTAGTCAGCGATAAGAGGACCATCAAGGTCAATAGAATAAGCAGTGAGGAGTACAATGGAACCGCCATGAGAGGATGCCTTTTACAGTAGCATAACTGGCAATAAGGGAAAGGAGCCATCTCCACTATAGTGCTCAGACAGTTTGGACGTAGGGAACCAGGTAAGAACCAAGTGAATAGACTAGAGGATATCTAGAGTATAGGGTACGGTATATATATGTAAGGGGATGGTTAAGGGCAGGTGTGTACTCTAGTTAAGGGCTGGTAAACTAGGAGTCCATGCGGTGGACATGAGGTATGATGTCATGATGATATTATTGTTTAGACTATGACATCGTTGGCCCAGACCTGTGTGTCAGCATGTCACCTACCAGGTCACATGATGTACCTAGGAGTAATAGATAAGATCTAAGTGACAGTCCAGTCACATGACTAGATAAGATCACATGATGTTATCTGATAAGATAAGATAAGATAAGATAAGATGATCATTTGTAAGGTTAGTCTGAGTATATCATAGCAAGTCCGATAACACCTAGACCACATATCCTTGATTTTCGGGCACAGCAGTCGCATAGCTAGTTGTGTAGGGCCCTTCATCCACCCAAACAACGGTGTTGTATGAGGGTGAGGGTAAGGATCTTTTTATAGTTCAGGACCCTCACGCTATGTTTTCAATTCTTTCATTCATTGTACTTGACATATTTTCACTTTTGCAGTCACATGACCAAGTCACCTGACTTACCCCTCTTTGGATCATGTGACATTCTGCTCTTCTTCGTCACGTGACCTCTGGTCTAGACCTAGTCCAGACCTTTGCCTTATCTATGATATCACACCTCACAGACACCTTGCTCTTTCCTCATGCCTCTTATCTTTTCTCTTCTCACACCGGCCCTCAACCTTTTCGGACTCAGACGACCTACCCTAAAGCATCTTAGTTACATATATAAACCCTCTCCTTACGTCGTCTCTCCTCAGTCCTATTCATTTGTCTAACTCTCCCTTGGGGGCCTTGGACTCTTTGACTACCACTCCTACCTTTGCACTTTGCCGTCTCATCCTCATCATCAGATGCTCTTTACCTACAAGATTGAAATACCACTTGCATTATTCCACGTCTACCTCCGCATCAACATCGATACTATCAGCCAATGCGTTGTCTCAATCCAGTCACTCATCAGACCTATTGTATTAGGTCCTCCTCGTTCTGTTAGGTCTCCATCCAGTTTCAGATCTGTCAATCAACATGTATGCTCTGAGACCAAGTTCATGCATGACATACCCCCAGGAATGCCATTGTACCTCTGCCATTGTATGGTCCAAAGATTGCAGTATGATGAGCACTTTGATTTATAATGCCACCATCGTACTTGTATGTGGTCACTACCCAATGCTAGCAATGGAAGAAACTGTCAGTGAAAACACACTGTGTGAGACACCAAAAGTATCGCTTACAGCAACATCTGATTACCACAGTAAAACTCCAGCACAAGAACCTGACCCTGTTGTGGTTATAGCAACACTCATGGCAGTCAACTGTCAGTGGAGTAGTCGAAATGGTAGCAGGTGTGCTTGTAGTAGCTGGGGCTGTCGATATGAAAGACATAGTTGTGGCCGGTGCTCCATGAGTTTAGTGGTGTAGATGTATGAAGTAGAGAGGTATGGGCAAAAGCCCAAAGCACAGTATTGGCCGCGACAAGCAAGCTGCAAGAGTGAGTAGGCCCACCAAGCAGGCATCATGATCTGAGTTGTGTAGTCTAGGTGCGGAGTGATGTGCAACGGACAAAGGTGAGCAAGGCACACATCAGTCTTCCAAGGGATGGACATGTCTACGAGAAGGGTGTGAGGAAGAGTGGATTGCGGAAATTGTTTACGTTTGCTCTACATAGTACGGAGTGGGCAGAGGCAAGAAAGGTACGCCATCTCGCCGACTACATTATAGGAAAGCCTAGGCTAACTTCCTCCACAAGTCAACGCCTTCTTCACCATAGAAACATCATATAATACCCCTTATTGAATATCACCATAGCCACATCCACCACCAGTCACCGCCTGCTTCACAGCAATATCATACCTATCGTTAGCTATCACCAGTCCTATCAATGATCAATGTTCCACCCGAATGCAACAAAACACGAACCATAGGCCTGGGACATGTCCCACAGCATCACACCACCAAACGATGTATACTGGCGTTGTGTCTTGCAGATGATGTCGGTAATCGTTGAGGCACTGACGTAACCAATCTTCGCTGCAGTAGAAGACGCAGGAGCACCGAGGAACACCTTCACTTTCGGATTTGGGGACATAGTCTTGGCCCAGTTATCCCTGTTTCACAGATGAGATCCCATGGACAGAGAATAATGCCTGATGATTGATACCATGTAGCAAAGTTGAAGTCCTAGCGCGAAATCAGCATGCATGGAATATATACTGCGATTGGCGATCACTTACTGTCGGATATTGATTGAGTCCACAGTAGTTGTTGACTACATGATGAGTGAGCGAGAACATCCAAAAAAATCTTGTGACCTGCGATACTCACAGAATTGGACAAACACGGCATCAAAGAGCACCGCGTTGAGCGTATCACCAATGTATTGGTCGGGATAGGGACACTGAGGAGCTGTGAAGCACATTAGCAACCATGGGGTGCGAGCTCGATACCCATTGCTAACCAGCAGTGATGTAATATCTTGAGGGACCATGATTTTGAGAAGACACATCTGGAGTAGTAATAATAATACGAACGGTTTTTTGCCACCATCCATCAACTGACGGAGGGTTGTCAGGAACGCCTTGTATCCCGTCTGCTTTCCGTCCTCGATATGCATGTCAATCCTTTTTGGTGATAAGCCACGAGTGACATCGTGACTACGAAACTTACCCATCTAACACCGCATTACCGAATGGACGCCCAGCTATGCTCTGTCCGCCAAGAAAAAGGTCCCAGATGGTATGCGCAAAAGCTTTACCTTCAGTATCGTCCGCGAAGGAGGTTGAGCTACCCTCTCCACCAATCGAGATGGTCACGATCTTTCCAGCATCTTGGCAAATCCCGATGTCCTTCTCAAGGAAGGCGCAGCCTGAAGGGAACGTCCCATCGAAGTTGCAAATCTACGAGAAATTGTTTGTTGCGGGGAGGAAGGGGGGAATGGCAGGTTTGGACTCACGTTAGCGAAATTCACGGACGGTAAACCGCTTGCCATTTTGACATTGTTCATAAAGGCCATTGGGATAATGTCAGCGGTCGAGTTGCTCTGTCATTAACAGCAAGTTGGGCAATCTTTGGAAAATGGATATGTAATGAAAACGCACTTGGCAATAGTACGAGAGGGTTTTTTGCCACTTAACAGGGTCATCTAGATGTGTAGCGCCGTATGCATTGTGGCCCCAGTATCTACAGTGTCATGCAAGCTCAAAGGGACAACGAAGAGGAGGGGCATTGAAACTCACATTGCCAGCTAAACGTATCGAAATGTGAGGACGTGGAATTGCCACAGAATGATGACTCACGTTCGTATCCACAGATGGGTTGAACTTTGCCCCGACCATGGGGAGGGACCAAAAGAAACCCAGAGCCAAAAACTGCACGACGAGATGTCTCATCACTGAAGGAGGCATGATGAACGAAAGGCGAGACATGGTCAGGGGAAGGAGAAAGTGTTAGAGCTACCCTCACCGTCCTTTTATCTTTTTCGCGAAAGCAGTGTCCTTACAAAATTGCCGCGAGAAGCTCGCCTGCTGGCGTGCCCGGCAGGTTCAACTGTCTGCTAACATTGAATGTGGCGGCCGTTCCGAAGCAGAGCGAATAACGAGTACGCCACTTTTGAACTTTGGCGGAATTGCAATATAGCCCAATCGGGTTTTCAACCCAACTTGAAGTTGTTTAGCAACTGATCTCATTTGTCAAATCTCCTAACTATTCCACACAGTGTGCAAGTGCAGTCAACTTCCCCAATGCCTAAGTGGCATAAAAAATGGGAACTCGACTCATGCCAGCGGTCGGGTCATGTTTGGTTTCCTTTTCGCTCTGAAAAGGGAAAAAAAAGGACCGTGACACTCTAAAGCCGTAACATACTTCTAAATTGAACTTAGTAGGATCATTTCGACTAGTACGGCAAACTTGAACCCGCGGCCGCCGAGCATGCCAGTGGGTACTGGGTCAATCAAGATTCATTGTCAACTCTGTCAGGCCCTCGTGCTGTCGCTATCAAACCGAACGCCTCCATGTACTGAACAAATCCTTACCCTGTGGTGATGCCGATGCGGCCAAAGACGACGGCCCCGACGACGACGATCGCCACGCCTTGACCGTTGCCTTCAGCTGTCTAATGGTGCGAAGTTTGACCCTTCACATTGCCCCAGTACAACCTCGTTTACGACAACACTACTATGGAAGCAAAGAAAGTAACAGCCATGCTCGTTGACATATCGGACACAGAAGAGGAAAGCGGCACCTCTTCACCATCCTCCTCCAGCGAGGGGAGCAGTGATGAGCTGACGGGAGATGATGGCGTCCGCCCAATACCGGGTTGGGACAGTTATCTCACCGAGTTCTCTTCGGATCCGGGCACGGAAGACACATCAGACTTGACTCGGAGCCTGATGAATCACTTTGCAAGCCAGAAGGGGATGCCACGGACCTCAAGATCCACATTCCGTTGCTCATTACTCGACTCCATCCAGGTACTTCACTACGAAAATGTGAATGTGCAAGCAAGAGATGTAATATCGCTCTCCCAAAGGATCACCGATGGAAGACCTGTGACCACCAAAAAATGTTGTTCGAGAAAATACGGTGAGCCAATTGCGACCCGATAGAAACGTTCTACTCTGCCATCGATGACGCTCTCTCAGCCCAGAGATGTATGAAGATGACATGTCCTTGGCGTTGGCCTCCCAGCCATGCGCTGCAAAGGGTTGTCGAAATTGAATACCGCCTCCAGAGGTCTATCTGCGAAAGACACTTGTCGGATGTTGCACGATGGCTCGACGGAAGGCTCGAGGCCCGGGAAGCGTCGTGCTAGCCCAAAGAAGTCGTGCCCGCTTTCCGACGTCCCGCAACCGGGGGCACTTTTGGCGTCATTCGACGCGCGGCTCAAAGGGTTCATGGAGGGCCAAATTACGAACATGCTGGTGAGGGTGGCGGTCAGACGATTCAGAACAGTGGAAACCCGAAACGCCCTGATGATGTTCGTTTTCGTGGGGCAAGTATTCGATCGTCACTGGGCAGAGGGACTCGTAAGTGAAGGGGATGACAGCCATGTCGGAGACCATGCGGTGATGTCCAACAATCCGACAGACCTGGATGCGATGTGCCAACAGGTGTCGAGCATGGTTTTGGAGCACGAGTGTGTGTTGCTTATAGAGCTCAGGTGCGTCTCGGATGTGTTTGGTCTGTTGTAGTGACTGCTGTGGGTTGATGGTGACGGAGGTGTTCTCGATCGAGAAGGGCGGGATGATTATGCGATTTGCGTGTTAGCTCCAGTTGATTGCGCAACCGTGACCTCTGGCAACAATCGTTGTTGACCTTCTTGCATCAGGCTCTGAAGCGCACGCGAACGCAGACAGGACAAGACCACAGCCACGTCTGGTGAGGATACGATACGTTGTTGACGCCGAACTCACCTCGGGACGGTACCAAACCCTCAGCAGCAGTATAGGTAATCTGACTGTCGAGTTTTTTTGTCTCCTTCCCAGCCTTCCCGAACCTCCAAGCAATGAACATGATCAAGTTATGTTGTTCCCAGACTAACCTTGTTAGAGGTTTCAAATCCGGCCCGACGCGTGAAGCCTGTAAGAACCCACCACAGGGGTCAATGCATGCTGTGAGACAGACAGCAGAACAAGACCATAAGTAGACTCATCCGCATTGTGGATGTCTCTGTCTACCTCACTCTCCTCTTCCCTCCCGCTCAGCGATACTCATTCGGTGTTCCCTTTGTCGCCTAGCCACCTGTCTTCTCCCTGCAGATTCTGGATGAAGGTTGGTGTGCCTGATATGTGTAGGTTAGTCTCGAGGGAAAATGAAATACAGTACGTTTCTGTTGTGCCAGTACCTGTTCAGGTATGTTGCTTCATCACAAAACAACAGTCCTTTACCTCTTTTCTCGCAGGTAATAACAGCCAAAACAAGCGTTGAGAAGGGCCCAATTCATGTATAAACTCGAAACTTGTAGAGCAGCGCTGATGGACTATTGACTAAGGTGGTTTTGGTTTGTTGGTGCTAATTAGGCATCCTCGGACTGTTTGAGCGGCCCGCAAGGCTCGGAGAACCTTTGAGAACGTGCTACCTGTTACGGCAGACACATTCACCAGGGACTAATCTCCAGTTTGTGCCATGTTTTTGACGCCTATTATACCCTTCTGATGGAGACTAGCAGGATACGGATGGTATCTCTGGAGCTGCGTGGAGCGAGTGTCAGTTTAAGACGAAACATATTCCTCTGACCTAATGACTTAGATGTTGACCGAAGGCGTATGCGACTGGGTTCATATCCGCGTTGGATCAAGACGTTCGCGATAATCTGGTGTAGTGCCTACCGCAATTTGCTCTGGTGTCGAAGGAAGTGTCCATCTCCATTTCCTTGAGGACGGAGGGAAAGTATCTTCTGTGTTGGGTCGTGAGGTACAGATGACCAGAGAAGGAGTTAGGTTAGTTTTAGCGTCGGCGTGTCAGAGCTGGCAATCAGGTCGTCAAAGTGCAATCTGGCAAGTCTTATCATGAATTCCGGCGTTCCTCGATTCCACGCGGCGTAACGGAGTGTCGAAGTAGTTGGAGACCGGTGTTTACTTGGTGTGTTCTCATCTAACACGCACAGCTTCCCTCTATTGACTCCTTTCATTTTCATTTCTAATATGTAGGTCCATTCGGCAGAGGTACCCAACAGATGAGAATTAACGGATCTGCTAGGTGAACAGATGCCCCTATTGACTGCCCCTGCGCCGAGGTCAATCTATTCTCTAAAAGGCCGGTCATGAACTGTAGAAAAATGCTGTTCTTTCATCGGTTAGTTCGAGGGTGCGTGAACCGTTTGACCATCGTTGTACATCTGACATACAACATACATCCCGAACTTGAAGGGATGCATGCTGTTTCCTCCGATGTGAGTCAACAGATCCCCTAGATCATCGAATCTTGTCTTGACAAGTCTCTTGAGCTGAAAGAACGCAGAGTGACGGCGCATCAAATCTGACCACAAAAAACATGCGGTCATTGTTTGCTAATATCTAATGTGACAGCGTTGCTTTGTCCCGGATCATCCGCCATTGTGGATCCATAAACACGAGTCCGTTTTTGGAATCAATCTCGATGTCCACCCGCCCTCTGCAAAACGCGTCGCGGTACTAGTCACATAACACGTGTATGTTTTCCAATGACCTGTCATGATGGACGCTCAACGTCATCGCCGGAATAACAGGGTGGGATAACCACCGGGGGGTGCGCTTTGGCAGAGTTGCCCCTCGCTAATGAAACGCAAAAATTTATGCCGAAGTGCGTTGATATCGGTCCGTTGCCTATAAATTCAGTCGGCTGGTGCTCCCCTCTCTCCAGAACTACTCCGACTACGTCCTCGACCGTGATCCTCTTTGACCCGCTTCCCCGTATCACACTGTGTTCACGCCATGTCTTCCGAAAGTTATTCCGAAGCATCGATATCAACGCATCCAGATGGCCAAGGCCAAGTCCCCCCGACTGATTTCCCCAATGTGATACAAGCCCATTACCCCACGATGTACCCGATGATGGGTATACATGTACTTCACCCACCATTCGCCCCATTCCCCAATATCCCCACGCAAGCTTCGACCTTTCCTTATGTTGACGGTTACGGCCCTGGTTCAAGCCACGACGTGCCGAACGATCAGGCCCAAAACACACTGTATACCGGGATAGACACGGCCTTGCCCATGTTCCATGTCGACGACGCTTCTTTTTACCTGTCTGTCTACCCGTTTGCGGGTATGTTCTTTGGCAATTCTCAGGCTATCGCTGCCCCGCTGCTTTCAGAGCATTCTGACCAGTGTGAACAACCCGCGCTGGCGCCAATCCCGGTCGCATTCCCGTGGCCACTTCAGATGTGGCACCCAGAGACAGTTCTAGCTGCACAACAAGGTCGCTGGCAAGGCAAGGTTGCTCAGGAAAATGTCCCCGACATGGAAGATGCGCAAGTGGCATGCGAATCGGTGCACGGTCAGGATTGTCAGACCAACGTGGAGCTCCATGGAGCTCTCCGTGTTGCGGAGGTACAACAAAACAAATGGGAGAACACCTCTGAGCAGGAGAATGTGACAACGCAGGTTGAGACCAGATATCACAATGAGGTGAGTACGACGGTACAATGGTATACGTTCCTCTAACTAATCCTCCAATGACAGAAGGGTGATGAAGTATACCGCTGTCTAGATTGCAATGCGGAGGTCCTCGTGCGACGAAAAAAGTACCACAACAGACGTCATGATCCCAACGAGGGAATCTATGTATGTCGCATATGCGAGGCAGACGGCATAATTTACCCGCCGTGAGTCCTGACTTGTTCTACATCCCTGAGTCAGGGGATTTGTACTGATGTGGACCCAGATTATCTCGCAGGGACGCATTGAAGCGGCATGTGGAGGTGTTGCACGATGATCTCGTGGAGCTCTTGCGTGACCGCTCGCTGCGGCTCCTGAAGGCTCGGCCACGGAATGTCATGGAGGACCTTGACCCACTCAGACAAGCAATCAACCACCTACGATCCCAAAAGAATACCGAATGATACCCTCCAATTGGTATATTATCTTTTCTACATGGCACCCTACTATCCTGGTATCTCTCATTTACTTGTCTCCAGTATCTGCATTTGTATTTTTGGTCCAACGTTATTACTTCGTATGTATACGATATCCATATACGCCGAATCGTGACGTCTCGCTTTGTGGAAAAAGAGATCGTTTGACGCGCGAGATCGTGCCAGTTTGTTCCTGTCGATCGGTCAAAACATCTTCCCATTCAGGACGCGTTTCGAGCGATGACAACTTGACAACACGTTAAAAAGTTACAAAATTCCAACGTATCATCCAGCTCGATACAAGCCTACAATTGTGATCTCAGAGTCAAACCGGTGTGTGTTCAGTCGGTGACACTGCGTTTTACATTTTTTCCGTTGGGGCGGTTCCGAACATCGTCTTCTTCCTCCTGCCTATTTGCTCGCCATTGGTCAAACAAATAAAAATGGGACACAAGTCGACACCAAGAAAACTGAGCGAGCGTTGTTATTCATTCACATATTCCGATCGAATAAGCGAAACCACAGAAAGAGAGAGAAGAGAAGAAACACAAAGGAAACAAATTTCAAACGAGCGTGGTATCTTGTAAATGAACCTATCCCTTTCCTGACGGTACGAAAAGAAAGCGTTCAGAGTAACAGAGACGGCGATGCGAATCATGTGTGGCAGAAAGATTGAAAAACGTACGAGTGCTAAAGGGATTACGAATTTTCCTTGTGTCGTACCAAAAGATTAGGTTTCCTGCAACAAATTCCGACGGGTGGAGGACGGAAGAGAATACTAGGGTTTGTTATAATGGCGCAAGGTCACGTTAGGTATCCACATCCACAGAAAGAAAAAAAGAACAATATGTCGGTGCGTGTCAGTCGTCAACAAGAAAAAAAAAACATCGAGAGCAGAGAGGGACGATATGGGCAGGGGGAGGGGGAAGATTGCCTCAAAGATCGGCACCGACAGCGTCCACGACATAAAGCACCTGCTGCGGCCTCACAAACAGCCCCATAGACTCCGACGCCGACATATCGCTCGCGACAGGCGACGCACTCCGCATCCGTTTCATTCTGTCCAGCCCGACATGCAACTGGTCGCCCTCCCGCTTCGTACCCCCCGAGCTCTTGACCATTAACGTGCC
>JBBPRT010000539.1:0-10520 GCA_038093175.1 Boletus hoseneyae | reverse complement strand
GCTTGATAGTGTATGTCTTACAAGCCTTAGGCGACGTTTGTCTGTGGAGGTATCCTCCCTCGCCTCTGATGCCACAGATGAACAGCGACTGAAAGTACAGACCCAGACAAACATGTTGCAGCGCAAGATTGAGAGTTGGGCCTCGTATCAAATACTGTACATGCCATTAGTGGCACGTCAACGTGCATCCGACATCAGCAACCTCGACACAGTGGCATCGCAGGAAGCCCGCCCCCATATATTCAACCTCCTCCTTCCATCCCAGTGCCCCCCGTCATTCAGCGCCCGTCGTCTGAAAGAGTATGAGTGGAAGCTACGATATGCACAGGGATTGGATGCACTGGAGGAAATCCGACAGAATCTCCGCCTTCGTTCTTACCTTCTGCAGTTCAAGCGAGTAAATATCCGGGGCCAGGTCGCAAATACACGCGCGCAGAATACACTGAATACCGTGAAAGACAGGATCAAATCTAGCATTGGCAAGTATCATGCTGCACGCGCAGCACTGATTTCTTTAAGCCCTGCACTTGAGAAAACTGGGTGGGACGCAGTTATTCGTGAATTGCAGGATGGCGATGTTCGTGCATTGACTGCAGGGCTCGACGGGCAGACAGAAGGGCGCCGCACGCTTTCTTGGATCTGGCAGATACCGGGAGTGTCGGAGAATCAAGACGAAGACTTACAGGATGGTGAGCACCCCACTATAGAGTGAGCATGAAGAACTTAATGTTCCTCTAGCATTGCGTGTGGAATGGTGCAAAGCACGAGCAAGGAGCCTTCGATGGGCTGAAGAGGTCACCTTGCTCCTGGAAGAAATGCGCCGCGTCAAAGAGTTTTTTGACTGGAAAGCGCAGTGGTGGCGAGAACAGACGGGTCGTCGTCGAGTTCAGGATGCTAGTATGCAAGATGGCTTTGCAGCATATTGCAGTCGACAAGCCGCGCTTTTTGCTGATTTGAAGGCTTCGTGCGAAAAAAAGTGGAGAGGTGTGCCTAACTTGGTTCTCACAAAACCGCAGGACCACGAGTATCTGACCGAGGCTGCACCCATTTGTACATGATCTACGACTGTATGTGTTTATAGGGAATACACTCTTCTCTCACGTGGTACATCTTAGATCTGGACTATGTTTCTAGATTTACTGATCTCGATCATGAGTATTTACCGAAGGCGGAACGGATGATCAAGGGCAGACGAGACATTGTCTTGTAACCTTATTGTAATTGAAGGTCGCTGATGCACGATTTAAAAGCAATTGGTTGTGCACGACAATAAAATATGCTATTATAGTTTGTACTGCACAACTTCTACAGGTACGGGTGAACCGTTCGGGTCAGCGTTCGCTCTGCATGATGGACACTTTACAATCCAGCACGTCATCCAATGCCGCCTGAAGGATTCCGAATTTGCGTACTTGTCCGCTTGTCATACGACCGTTGGAGACGAAGAGAGTCCGGATGAGGTGATTCATCTCACGTCTGCGATGCAGTTCGCTGGGTTTCGTTCTGTGATCGGGACGATGTGGGCGGTGGACGATGCCCAGACGATCAACGTCACGTCTATATTCTATGGATATATGATACATGAGTCGGGGCATTTGGATCATACACGTGCAGCGTACGCGCTGTGGAAGACGATGAAGACGGTGGATGTACCATTCGATCAACGCATTCTCTACGTACATATTGGTGCCTAGTTTTATACCCTCTTTCGTTGTATTGCTTTCTTCTGCTCGTTGTATACCTGCTATCTAATACTATGCCAATTTTTGTTCGCGGATCTTATGAGAGAAAATGTCGAGTGCGAGATTAATCTCCCCTGGGCGGCCCTTAGGTAGGAAGGTAGTCATTCTTACTCTTCAAGGACTCCGAAACTGGAGTAGGCATGGATCATCGCCAGAGTTCATGTACATACCGCTACTCAATCCCGGAAACGTTACAATCCAAGCCCGAGGAGAAGATAACCTTGCTGTACGCTTCAACGTGTTTTTCGACCAAGTGATTTCGACGTCTTCGCAACTCTTCTGGTAGAGGACGGTGATCGTTAAGCCGGTATTTACTCGTGTTCGTTTGAAACACGGAAGATTAGAACTTCGGGGCGTTCTATCATTTGGGAACCCCGTCAGTGGACGGCGCCCTCTTATAGTACTCGAGACTGAAATCCGAAATTGTGATCATCAAATGCACCCCCCGAGCGCCTTTGCACGTTTCTTATATACTCTTCGAATGGAAAATTTGGACTGCTCGTTTTTCTCGTCTACGAAACGGTACGAGAAAAAAAGGGAGTAATCAATGCCGAGCAAGAGGAACGCACATTTCTGCGCAAGCATGAAATAGTCGAGCGCAGCGTCGTGGCGCTCGTAGGTAAATCGATAGATCTGTTTGACATCTTATTGTATGGTTTGTTGGGTGATTCCAACCGCAGTCTAGAGGATTGTGGTGAGGGACGGCCGTCAGAAAACAATTACCAACCGACTTCAAGTTGTGAAGAAAAAACCAATTATTCCTTGATGCGCACTGCGGACAACGACAACTTTGGAGAATGTAGCGCGATCCTCCTCAAATGCACCGCCGTCAGATTCTTTGGAGGTCTAACCAGGTTTGCAAGTGTTTGCGTCGCGATGCTTTCTACCGACGTACAGGTCACTGGCATGGTTATCACGGGTTTGTAGGAACCGTGCTATGTCCCAGGTGACGAATGCCCATTGGTACAGAAAATATATGAAATGTTAATGAATTATCTGTAATTGCAATGTCTTTCTTTTCGTGCACAGTATTCCAGGACGTTTGCAACGCAACGCCTTGTTGAAATCAACTCCCAAAGCATTATAATGTAGTTCTAATTTTGGTACAATCTGGCAGCGCGTGCGCATTCTTCGGGAGTATTCTCTAAGGAATAGAAATGCTTAGATACATCTCGCCACGACTCGTCGCATGAGCATAGATGCGACAAGCATGGCCAATTGGATCTAATTTTATCTCTCTAGGGCCAGGTTCTCAACATCATCGAGTAAAACTACCCTGTCTTACATAGCATGTCACATAAGTGTAATATCCAGCTAACTTTCGCATGGCACACAAGGTTATCCTGCAATTGTAAGTGTCATGTAAGAGATGAGACTTTCGCCCAGGCCTCGTTTGAACAGCAACAGTTGCCATAAAATTGGATGCAAGCGAGTGTGATGGGTTGACTCAAATGCCCGCAGTCAATGGAAAAGTGTCAGTGCAGTTTTAATATTCCTGCAATTTAGAATGAGAATTGGTGTACATCCGAGTCATCACTGCCGCCATCTGAGTCCATGTCATCTGCATCACTATCTTCCTCCAGATCGCTCTCGGAGATCTCTCCTTTATTGTCGTCATGCTCAATATCATTGTCCTCTATGTCGCTTTCTGCATCTGCACAATCAGGTGCCTGTCCCTCTGCTGGTTCCTGCCTTGCTTCGCTGCTCAATGACTCCACATCATCCTTGTCAAATTGTTCGTCGATGTCGTCATTCTCGGCAGGCTCATTGGTTGTCTCCTGATTGGTTGGAGGCAGCCCCGCTTCATGTCCGACCCCAAAATGTGCAAACCGCACATACATGTCCCGGTCTGCAAATCTAGATTTGATTAAGGTGAGATGGATCACTGGCATCATGAGAAGTTATGGCTTACATGTTGACATAGTAAGCAACATAGTCATCGACATCATTGTTTGCGCGTGCAAGTGTACGACCATGCCGAAGCAGAGAGTCTGTACGGCCCTCAGCAAATGCTGGGATTACATGACAAGCTCGAATCACAAGGCCCGGATCAATAAAGCCAAACGTTCCTGGAGAGTCAGGAACGTAACCTATCTTTGGAAGGCGGGCCTTTGAAATGCTCCAACGGTGCCCAGGGACAACGCCAAACCACTGAGTCCAAAGCACATCCATGGTATGCTCGCATCCATCATAACGCACATGGAACACGAAAGCTGCCAAGACCTGTGCATACCAGAATGGGTGGGCATTGGGCCCTTCCTCACGGGAGTGCAGCATCACGACTCCACCTTGACCTGGCCGAAGTGTATCATATGCCCGACGTATATCATATGTAGTGAAGTGGATTTGCAGACGTCTTGGCATACATACTCGGTTGAGCCCATTGATGAAGTGAATAGAGGCTCGCTCCTCCGGTGTGAAGGAATTTTCATCGCCATCGTAATCAATATTGCGTAGACGCCCAAGCATGTGGGCCTTAAGCTTTGGAATAAAGTCCTAGTGAAACCCTTGATTGGGATTGTATCAGGCGGGTAGATGAAGGTACTCACTTTGATTGCAGGATCCCCGGCATAATCTTCCAGGAACCGTGCCAAATTGACACTCTGCAGGGAATTGTGAGCCAGGTGGTATCGCTCAGACAGACTCGGCTTTTCGTTTTCCTCGGGTTCAGTTTCAGGAAAGTACATTGTATTGGGGTCTATTTCACGCCGGGCTCGAGTGAGGCATCGCTCCTGCTTGGAGATTTGCCTCATTGGATCGTGTTTGTTTGTGCTCTGGTAGAATTTTTTCAACTGTCGGTGTGCCAGTTCGCCCTTGAAAAACAGAATGTGAACGACGTCAATGATCTCTAGTGTATAGGCACTGGGCACTGAGTCAAACTTACGATCTGAGTAGTGTATGAGTCAGTGGTTCCTAGCGTCCGGATTGATTCCGCATAATGACCAAGCACGTGGATCTTGTATGTGGATAGGTTGAAAGTCTTCGAACGTTTAGCACTGCTGGTAGGAGGACTGGGATTATTTGATGCGTCCCCAGTTCCAAGTCGCTCCTTCAGCTTAATCTCTGCTTGCCTGCAACGTGCTGCTGTTTCCGAAGGTAGTTCAGTGGTCTGGAAAGATGAACAGGTATACTCTTTAAATTTGCGTAGCTGCTGTCCTAGAAGTCTCGTAGCCTGCTCGAGCAAGTTGACTGACTGTTCTGTGTGCAATCAAAGCTTTGCGAGTGCATGCCACTGTGCCAGACGGAACAATAACACACGCACAACTTTGTCATGTTCATGTGGGAACAGACCCTCGAAGACAGGAATGGCGCACTAGAGCCAGCATTTGCAATGAGTTCAGACTAAATCAATGTTGCGAGGATGCGTACCTGCAGCACGTTCTCAAAATGCCATGAAGCACAATGGCGCATTTCAGAAACATCCGGAGGAAAGCGTCTGATGCTATCAAAACCGAATGACGGTATTTCACGGTACCTAGAATTGCAGCCAATTAGTGATCATGCGGTCATCACAATACTATTGTGACAGACCGAGCATTAAGAAGATCAATGGCATCTCGGTTGATGGCATACAGTAACCGTAATAGATGTGTCAAGACAGACTTGAATACCCCAAGTTCAAAGTCATGCAGAAGGTCAACGGTCAAGATTTTGAACACGTTGCACCCCAGTGTACCAAGGACTTCGGCGAATGCATTCTTCGTGACAAATGAGTTCCTGGAGCTGCCAGAAGTGTATACAGTCACTTACGATTGTAGGCACCAGCGAGAATTCCTTCAGGTAGTGCTCAGGCATCGTCCCTTTGATTGGAGAGCCTAGCTTATAGATGGCATCACGGGCAGATCTAATCCTATCATGGAAGTACCCGCGAATCTTGACTAGTCTTGCAGACATGTCTGATACTAAACCAAGGCGCGCAAAGTCACTTTTTGGTATAAGACACAAGGGGCAGGGACAAAGGCCCTTGTCTCGGATCGTAGCTAGCAGGACTCTATGTGGCAATATCAGCGATGTAGGCTTGCCAAGCTGGGAATGGAATACTTCTCTGGGTAGTCCGCTGAATATGTGAAGATCCGGGGGAACACTCGACGATACTTGCCATCATGACATCGAATTACAATACCGTTCTTATAGGCTTCAAAAAACTCGTCGTCCAGTAAGATTTTCCAGATTGCATGGACCAGTTCACGTTTACAGTGAGTAAGAATGTCGGATCGATCTTTCTTCCTTGTCAGTTGGGAGACGAAACCATGTAAAGATTGTGGCAGCTGCAAGTGGGCCACTGTAAGTGTGGATTCATGTCCTGAATGTCAGGGAACGTTTACCTTAGGCATGATTGCCACGAGGTTGCATGCTCCTGGTGTATTTGGGCATGCTCGAATATACTTGGATAGGTTTCCAAACGACATGTAGATTGGCCAAGCAGATGCTTGACCAAATTGAGTGAGATGCGTAGAATCTGAGGAGAACATTAAGCCGGCAATGACCCGCTCGAGAGTACAACCATCCGGCCAGTGTTGTTTCTGAAGCTCATCTTGAGCTCTGATCCATGAATCTGAAGTATACACTTCATTGTATATACATTGCTCCTTGCCAGTCGACAGGGACCTCCATATCCGTTTGAACGGTGTAAAGTGGAACCTCTTGGACCCAGAGTCCAAAAATGCTGCCCGGATGACTGCTGTCAAACTGCGATGAAAAAAACCAGTTACGGTGAAATCCGCGCCATTCCCTGCAGGGTTCTGTTTGCGTGTTGGCACTGAGATAGTGACTGAAGATTCTATCCAGCCATCTTTGCGAAATGGGCTGTCAGGGTCAAGCTCTTTCTCAGAAGCATCAAAGCGCTTCAACTCTGTATGCGCATTGAACCCTATGAGGTCGTCTGGACAAAAGTCGTCCACCGTGAGTACTGTGCTGGCTAGACAGGTAACCTCGGCTGCAGATTTCTGTTGGCTACCCGAGAGCATCCAGCTCATTAGCCTCCAAATTGTCATGGACCGCCATGGCCAGGGAGGGAGTGGAGGGCCGGCGAGATCCTTTGGTGGTTCGACGATATTGGTGTGTGAGGATTTGTTGGTCAAATCTTCCAGGGATAGAAAGGAGTCGGGATCGCATGAGGGTCTGTGCCGGTATTCTCGAGCTATCCCAAACATGTTGAAGGCGGTGCGAAATGAATCAAAGACGTGTAATATGATATGAGGAAGAAATGGGGGGTGAGGTGGTTCGATAGGGACAGGTGGCGGCGCCTCAGGAATGATATCCCTAAACCGAGCTGGCAAACGGCGGGTCCGTACAGGTCGGCGACTCTTTGACACAGGTTGATCATCAAGATCCTCCACGGATTCCATCCTTAGGACTGAGTTTGGTGATGATAACGCTGGCTGAACTTGAAGGGAATCTGCTATGCCATCCGAGTCCGAATTGGCCCTAGAGGAGTCTGAGGGTGATGGGGTACCATGTTCTGTCACGGTGCTTTGGGGCAGAGGGGGGTTTTTGTCCTCTTGGCGAGCTCTCTTGGATAGTTGGGCAGGAGTGGTGGTGCTGGATCGCTTCGGCCGGGGACGACTAACATAGGCTTCATAATGTAGACAGGTCAAGCGATGGAGAGTGACTGCTCGACTGCTGTCAAAGGATTGCTTGCATAGATCTGCTCCGCACCTAAAATGACCACTCATTAATACCACAGTGAGACACAGTAAAATTGAAAGAGCCCATATAATTGGTTGGTGTGTGCGCATGGACCTGGGATGGTTGTTGAATGTTGACGTTGAGATGCAAGAACTTCCCCGCAGCGGGCGGGAAGGTGCGTGGGAACCAGGAATATATGGATGTGGAGCTGCCACACCGTGACTGTCATCTTCAGACTTCAATTGCCAGACAATACGAGTGCACAAAATACAGGTAATACACATTAGCTTTACAGCACCACACCTACTTCAATTACTGACTATTTTACAATTCGTCACCAGATTCACCACTCGACTCACTGCTAGTGAGCTCATTATCAGTTGGGATTATCCACTCCACTTCTGAGTGGAAATCCATCTCGGTAAGCTTAGCCTCGATTTGAACAATGCGACCAGTCTCATAACCAGCTGATATAGAGGGCATTGAATCATTGCATATTTTTAGGGCTTTAGTACGTACCTTCTGAACTGTCCCGTGACTTAACAACTTGTTCTGCACGCGCCCAGAAACCATTGTCCAACATATGGTGCCTAAACAACCCAGCATCCAACAAAAGGACACGATTGTCCTTGATGCCAGCGTCTGCAAGGAAAGTCCTAGCTATGCTCTCGGGAATGTTGGGTCTTTTCCAAAGTACGAGGACTGTAAGATTCTCGCGTTCCAGGATCTTCTTCAACAGAGCCGGCACAGTGCGAAAGGTGGAAAGGTAAAATGAAAGGTGAGTGATTTGCTCGAGATCCTCTAGGTCAATTGCATTCGCAACAGGGTACCAGGATGCCCAGGCATTCGTCAGGTGAAGATGGGTGATGCGATGGAAGATTGAGACATCTGGTAAGAATATCACCCGAGTGTTGAAAATTGATGAAAGATCAACACAGAGAGTCTCGATACAAGTGAGTTCCTCAAGAGGGTCTAAGATTGGGTTTTTGCCAAGAAGGTGGCATGGAAAGCGCATGTTCAGGGACTTGAGCCCACGACACACGGTGAGAATGCCCTCGGCCATATCAAGGGAAACTGATACATTGAGGCATAGTGCCTCAACAGTAGACCAAGCAAAGTCTGGGCGATTGTAAATCGACTTAAGGAAAACTATCGCCTTTCTGTTGGTTGTCAGACAGACAGTGCGATAAAGCTTAGGCTCTAGCCTATGTGGCACTCATCAGATAAGTCCCTTTCACGCCATATTGATATGACACACCAAACTTTGACTCGTTTTGCCACCCTCAGGCATCTATGCACCGATGGGCGTGGTACAAGGAGGAAAATCAAACGTTCAAGCTCATTTGGGAGATGACGAGGAGGCATGGCGATGTAGGAGGAGTTGTGGTGCGCTTTCCTACTTCTGCCTTCAACTCACTACTTTTTTTCAATTCCTTCAAGTTAGCTCATCTCAGATGTGTCTTTCCGTTCATCACCTGCCAGACATCGCCCAGTGTAGTGTTTCCCCATTTGTTTCACTCTGGTATTGAGACAACGGTGCCATTAGCAGTACGTACTAGTATATAATATTATTTTGCCTTTCTTTTATTCTCTGAAAGGCCAGGGTTGTCGGTGAACTTGAGGATAAGATTGAGCCAAATCTTAGTCTGTCTTCACGATCACATGGTATGTTTCGACTACACCTTCCTATCCTGTATGTGTACCTAATCATGTCAACTTTAGACTCTATTCTTGGTCGCTATAATACTGACGGATCAAATGAGAAGGTTTATTCTTCCTTTCCAGGAGGCCAGGGTAGACAGCGAGCTTGGGGATAGTGCTCGAGCTGAATTTGACATAGTACATTTCCACTATCCCTTCCTCTTCCGTGCAAGTACCTAATTATTCATGTTTAGATTCTATTCTCGGCCGCTATAATACTGATGGGACTGAACAAAGGAGGATAGTACATTCTTGTTGACCCTGAGATACTACAATGTGTCTTCAAATAACAATTTCCTTGTCCCCGCTCACTAAAACTAAAACTCGGGTTCAAAGCAATAATTCTATATGAGGGTAAGTTTGTGACCAATTAGTTCAAGGCAGACACCATACCTCAAACAACCCGCCACACTCGGGACAGTCCAATTGACTCTCACGGTGCAGTTGCACTGCTCGGGCCTTGGCCTGTTCCAAAGTGCACAGAGCCTCTTCACAGAAAGCCCATACCCAGGTTGGGGGAATATCAAAGACAATGCAAAGACTCTCTGGCAGTAGGAATTCAAGCCAGTCTATCGTGATCGAATCCAGGGGCTGTGCATTGCCACACAGCCACAAAAGTGGCTATGTAAATTTCTCCTTCCAACCGAAGTGGGGCTGGAGTTCATCGAGTCTCTTGAGCAGCTCAGCAAAGGAGGGATATAGAATGCATCGGTAGCGGTAGCGGTGGGTTGGCTGATAAACAGTGTGGAAAGGAAAGTATTCCATCTTTCTGGCAGTCTTGAATGCTCACTCACTGACAATTTATTTTACGGGCTTGCCGCTGCAGCTTCCTAACATAGCCACCAGTTAGTCCCAAAACCTTAATTGTAATGGCACTTAGCAGGAATGGAGATAGCCTCTAAGTCATTAGTGCGTCACATCACAAATTTTTTCACAGCTCACTCAAATTCAGCAGATCAAAACCTTGAGCCTGATGTGGCAACATAGTGCCGCACACTACTGTCAGGTGACTAGAAATAATGACCATATCCTGGCCGGGGCAGCAAAAATCGCTCAAATATAACATAAGTATGCGTTGCCCCGCCGCCACTTAGCAGGAATGGAGATTACCTCATCGGTGTGTCATCACTACAGATAATTTTTCTATGGTTCACTCCACCTCTTCATCTGAGTTGTATCAAAGCTACGTCAGCCAAGTCATCTGATTTGGCCAATGCGGTGAGACCCAAACATTGGTACCGCTTAACGAGAACGGAGATCACCCCAACATAGCCCCAAGCTAACAGTTTCTTTTTTGGCTTTCCTTACTATTGTCTTGAGCCGGCTCCCCAAGACTGATATATGACACGTGAGTGCATCCCGAAATCAGGCAGTTTATTGCTCATATTAACAACTCGGAGAGAAGGGTTTGCTTAACCCAATGTCCTCCTCGTCTGCTATCCTACCCTC
>JBBPRT010000538.1:0-10521 GCA_038093175.1 Boletus hoseneyae | reverse complement strand
CNTCGGAAGAAAACCCGTACCTTGAACACTCGTGGCCAAATCCCTATCCCGGCGCCAGCCTCGGTGAACTGTTTGGCAGCTTCGAACACCTCGACATCGATATCGGGATATTTAGACAAAGCCACAGCGAGTGTCAAGCCACCAACGCCGCCTCCACTATCGGTGCGTGAATCTAGTCAGCCAACTGTAAACCGTGGATAACGTCATACCATATTGCAACTTGGAATTTCGCGCCGGTCATGTGTACAACGGTTGTTGGACAGAAGGATAAATGAGGTTAACAGGATTGCCAACACCTCCGGTTTATATTCTGACACGTCTAGAAGGGCTAAAAACTCAACCAGCCGGTGGTATTATGTGGATTGCGCTCATGGCAGTGATGTTTGAGCCACTGAAACCATAAGTGAGACCGTTGAAACGTTGACGACGGTATTCACATCGTGATAGATATTCACAAACCAAACGTAACGTCGGAAACACCTACTTATCGGCCCGGGTAGCTGCGCAGCGAACTTGAAACAACCATGGGTCCCTGTGCCTGCCAAAGAATGCAGTGCATACTCACCCTTGGCATCACTTCTGAGAGGTTCCCACGACCATTAGGGAGGGTTCCTTGTCGAGTCAGAATACAGTCGACTCCCACATAACACATACCTGTCGGGACACACCTAAAAGTATGGGTTATGAGGGAGTATGTGTTTCTTGGAAGGTCGACTTTGCCGAGAGAAATTTTCGCACGCATTCATGTGGATTCAAACCGAGCAGAAAGGTAGTCTTAGTCTATGATAAGAACCTATTTACGACTAAAGTAATCGGTAACCTTGCTATCCTTCATCTTTTGTATCTCAATGGCTTGTGTTCTTGGTCCGAATGAGCACAACATGAGCTCTAGCTTACGAGTGAATGAATCATCCAACTCACTGACAAAGCTCTGCAATACAAGTGCTGCCTGAAGTGCTTCCTTTCATGTAGGAGCTGCTGCCAGTGGCTTGATGTGTGCAGCACAATCACCATTCTGCTCCTGCGCCACTTTTGCATCCATGACAGATTGAAAAATGTCTTTGTCAGTGGCCTGGAAAATGTTGTGAGTCTCAGCAACTGGGTTGAGAAGCTCTGTGACATCCATGCGGTTTGAATGTTGGAGGACACCAGTCATCTCCAAATCATCCAGAGCAGTGTTGACAAGGTGTGTGGCTTGAGATGTGGGATCACCATGTATTTCGGAGCTGTGGATTAGGGACAAGATAGGAAGAGAAGGGCGGGTGACAGCCAAGTTGGTATCAGGTAAGATGCCAGCTTTACGCCAGCAGTTTCAGATTGTCGTCATGTCGACTTCATTCCATGCATTGGCAGCAAGCTGCATAGCTTCAAGCTGGTCGATATCATAAGTTCCAGATGGTGTGATGCCATCCTCATAGTGATCAATGGCCTGGTAGATAAATGTGGAGTGATAGTGTGCCTTGAAGCAGCGGATGATGCCCTGATCATTAGGCTGTACATGCGTGGTAAGGTTCGGCTCGAAGTTGACAACTTCAATGTTGGTGAGAGTCTCTGGGATGATATGTCCTGAAAAATTATCCTATAAAAGAAGAATCTGACAACCCTCCCCCCTGAGTTTCCAGTCCCAATCTAACAACCATTCCTGGTAGATTGTGGCAGTCATCCATGCCTTTGCATTGTGCCGGTAGTAGAACCCAAGCTGTGTGCCCGTTTTGTTCTTGAATGCACATGGCTTGTGGGCCTTGTCAATGATCAGTGGTGGTAATTTCATTGACCTGTCTGCATTTGCAGTGAATAGATATGTGAGGCAGTTTTTATTCCCTTTGACGCCAGAGTACTACTTGTCAGCAATACCACAATCTGGAGGCATGCTGCATAATATTTGAGACATTTGTGAATAACTTGAAGAGAAAGCTTATGCATAAAATAATGGTGATTCATCAGCATTGAAAATATCACATCGTGCATAGCCTTTTTCTTTGATTAAATTTTGGATACGAAGCTGTTCCTTCTCGGCAGTTGCAATAGCCACAGAAGCAGCTTCGCCATACCGTTTTATTGCCTTTAATCCAGTTTGGGCCTTGTAGCAATTCAACTAGCCTTCACTCAGTTTGAGACACTCATCATCTGGCACCCCAACAAGATCAGCAAATTTTCTCCATTTCTGGCACAGAACTTCTCCTGTAAGAAGTGAGTTATCCACCATTGCCTTCGAGACCCACAGATTAAGCATCTCTGTCACCTCCGGATGCTGTATTTGATGAATCCATTTGTTTGCATATTCTCTACCAGTGCTTGCATTGTATTCCGCACGCCATATACCTTCATTCTTCAGCCATGCTGATATCTGTTACGTTTTCTTTGTACACTTTATTCTTTTCCTTGTTGGATGAGGACCGACCTCACCAAAACATGTACTCGTCCTCATCTATGCTAACCTTCTTCCTCGGACTAGTACTTGGCTGTTCAAGCCCCGTCAAGTACCTCTCACGTGATCTTATCTTTTGACTCATTCTTGCTTACGCTTTAGATACGACGCCATCATATCTCTTATCTTCTTATCTCCTTATCTCCACTGACTAATCGTTCTCTCCATTTCCATTCGCTTCCATCCGATTAGTCATCCTCACCTTGGCTTATGTATATAAACCCGTCGAATACTGTCTTGTATTCCCCACGCTAGTCTTACTCAATTCTACCTGAGTCCTAGCCTCACTCTGCACTCATCCAAGTGTCCCTTGGATCTCTCTAAGTCTTCGTTGTACTTCTGAGTTGACGCTCTTTGTTTTACCTATCGACTATTGCCGATAGTCTCCAACCCTTACCAACAGGTAGTGGGCCGTCGTCTTGTCAAGAAACCCTTGACCCTTGACTCCAGGAAAGCCTCCTAGGGGAAACCTCTGCGTCTGGAGCCTTCAATCTCCATCCTTGAGTCTTCGCTCGTCCCTACCCGGACCAAGCGTAACAATATCCTTGGTTGTTTAAGTTGTAAGTTTGGATAGATGGTATTAAAATGATTTGCTGTTTTGCTCTGATTTTTGCCATTGGCATGATGCCAATTAAGGACTTCAATTCGTTGTTGAAGTGTTGCATTTTCCTTTTTCCCTATTAATGCAGACTTAACCACTTTTGCAATGGCCGTCTCAGAGCCTGGGACTGGACCTATTCAATGCAAAAAAGAGCTTAGTATGCATTCTAAACCATTAAAAAATATATATACGTTTGCACTTCTTAGAAGAGGTCAAACTCTTCTCACCACCCTCTGCTAATTTCTTGAGTTTCTCCACAATTGTCTTCTCATGGAAGTCCAATTTCTCGAAAGCATCTTCATAATTAGATGCACCTCCTAATACTTCAATCATGCATTCCTCATTAATGAGGTTTGCATCATTATCAAGCTAGTCCTGGTCTGTCTCTGATATTGGCTGCCCAGCTTTTAGTGCAGACTCGAGCTGCCCCTTCCGGTCTCAAATCTGATCTTGAAGCTTTGTTAAGCCCTTTTTTAGAATGTTGATGGGTGACATAATGATGGGAGCTGAGGTCTCAAGGCCTCATGTGCTATTGGCAAAACATTCCAAGCTTGTGTGAAAATATTGTATAATATAATTGCCTAATTTGGATTTTTCGGGGACTATCTGGTACAGGTATGGGTTATGATGGCGAAAAATAGCTATGGGTTATGGGATATGAGGGAGTATGGGATATGAGCATGAAATCCCTGCATACCAACTTGGGAAATACAAAAACATATAGGTTATGAGGAAGTATGGGTTTATACAGGTATGTGTTATGTGGGAGTTGACTGTAGACCAAACAGGGACACCATCCATCATGGATTCCCCACCAAATCCAAAAGTGAAACTCTAATTATTTCAACACCATAGGCAGTGGGGGAGTGCAGCCTCCTGCCCTCTCGTGATCCTCTCCCTCTGTACCCTTGGTAATGTAGGTCAGCCTGAAACGAAAGCCGCCACCTTCTCACCCTCTTGCAATCCATCTGTGGCAGTTCCCGCATGCTCTTACCCTCTATGATATGTTTTTTTTTTTTTTCTCTGCTCGCTGGGCCACTATCCACCACTGTTTCACCTCTCACAATCTTCTCCCACTCATCCATGGCAGATCCTGTGCACTCTTCCAAGCCATTCTGTACCCTCCATGATATGTTTTCTTTTTTTCTGCTTGCTGGGTTGCTGTTCACTCTTGCTCATTCTTTTTTTTTGTAACATTACCACACATTGCAATGATACCTTTCATGCATTATCGCAATGTACAAGGAAAAGCATACTAACAAGCCCAACTCTGCTGAAATACACAATCTTACCTTGTAGCTGTGGCACATTCAGATGTGCAAGTCAGATGCTCGGATGGTGCTGCAGTTTGCCTGCTACATCATCATGAGAAAGATATCTGAAACCTAAGTCTGAGCCCAAGTTCTCCATCCTCACTCTGTCTTTACCCCGCTCTCAACACCCCTAAGGCCTTGTCCACAGCCTCACCATTCGACCATCCATACATTGCATACACCTTAGGATTGTCATATTTGGCTTACTACTGCTTGCATGTCTCAGCACAGACAACCTGGGCAGCAAGTAATCCCAGCTTGGGGATGCATCGAAGATGTGAGAGTGGACCCTACGTCGGACCATCCTCGTCGTGTTTGTTCAGCTCAGCCTTGTCTACATGTGAGTGAGAGTGGTGATGGGGTCAGAGTATTATCTCATCACCCTCTATCTCACTTGCATGCATGCATCAAGCAGAATAGGTGACCATTCAGCTGGACTCACCTTGTGTGACTTGATAGGACTGGTTGGCTTGGAAGGTGTTGAGGATGCAATGGAGGCAGTTGGTGAGGATGGGATGTGCCTGAGGTCAGTGGCATGGATGTGAGTCTGCACAGGTGGAGGTTGATTTCAATTCCAAAGTGGCATTGGTGTGTATGGTGGTGCTGGATGTGGTGCTGGAACCAGGGTGTGCTGGGATGGAGAAGATGTTCATGTCTGCACCCATACCTGGGTGTGATGTCAATGTATTCAGTGGAGGTGCTGTCACATTGTTGAATAGTGACAGTAAAATAACATCAACTTCACAAGAGACATGCAAACCAATATTGTACGAAATGCAACAAAATGACAGGCAAAGATGAGCATACCAAAACCTAGACCAACCCTATCACCGCATGCCAGCAACCAATCCTTCATTTAAGAGGCAGCTGTCCCTTCCTTGCTTGTATCATGACCAGGCACAGATTCTGGGAACATGTCCAGACCTGTGGCAGATGAGAGCAACATACCAGGGTGGACTCTCCCATCCATGAATGAATTGTGTGTTGGCTGCATGCCCATGAAGGTAGGCTGTCTGTGGTAGTAGTTGTTACGTTTTCTTTGTACACTTCATTCTTTTCCTTGTTGGATAAGGACCGACCTCACCAAAACATGTACTCGTCCTTGTCTATGCTAACCTTCTTCTCTCGGACTAGTACTTGGCCATTCAGGCCCCATCAAGTACCTCTTACGTGATCCTATCTCTTGACTCATCCTTGCTTACGCTTTAGATACGACGGCGTCGTATCTCTTATCTCCTTATCTCTTTATCTCTGTTGACTAATCGTTCTCTCCATTTCCATTCATTTCCATCCGATTAGTCATCTTCATTTTGGCCTGTATATAAACCCATTGAATACTGTCCTGTATTCTCCACACTAGTCTTACTCAATTCTACCTGAGTCCCCAGCCTCACTCTGCGCCCGTTCAAGTATCCCTTGGACCTCTCTAAGTCTTCGTTGTACTTCTGAGTTGACGCTCCTAGTTTTACCTATCGACTATTGCCGATAGTCTCCAACCCTTACCAACAGGTAGTGGGCCGTCGTCTTGTCAAGAAACCCTTGACCCTTGTCTCCAAGAAAGTCTCTTAGGAGAAACCTCTGCATCTGGAGCCTTCAACCTCTGTCCTTGAGTCCTCGCTCATCCCTATCCGGGCCAAGCGTAACAAAAGACTAGTATGTCAACCCTTGTGGCCTACCATTGTTGTAGTTTGCCAAAATTTCTCAACCACCCTCGATCCCTCGATCCTACCACCTCCAGTGGAGACAACCTGAACCCTCATCTCAGACTTCTGAACACGAACCCTCCACCTCTGAAGAGGAAGAATCTCCTGACAAAACTCTATCTACTCTAGATGAGTAGGAAGCCGCCCTTGACCTCAGCCACCAGTTATCTGGAAGACTCGTCATTTCATGAGTACCTACACCACCCAGCCCCACCCCTGTCCAACAAATTCCAACATTCACCCTCCTACCCCCGCCCCCGCCCACTATGTCCACCAGACCCACTGAACTCCGCATCGGTACCCCTGAAGCCTACGATGGTTCTGCCGAACGCACCATACCTTGGCTGCAATCGGTGCAGTTCTATCTAGAAGTAAACAAAGACGTTTACAACTCCGATGCGAAACAAATTGCATTTGCACTCTCGTACATGACTAAAGGCTCTGCCTCGTCCTGGGCATCCACCTTCCACGACTCCACTATCTTGGGGTCAACCATCTCGATGGGTACCTTCGCCCAATTTATCATCAAGTTTGAAACCGCGTTCAAACACCACGACGTCACTGGCAATGCCATCACCTGGCTCTCCACCAGACGGATGATCCGTGAAAAGTGCAAAGACGGTTCCTTCATTTACAACCCTTCACTCACTTGTTTCACAGCGGAATTCCAAAACACTGTCTCTCAAGCTAAGATTACCGACGACAATGTCCTCATTGGCTACTACTCTGCCACCATTCCCCCTGAACTCATGCGCCACATCATGGCCATGGACACTGTCCCCACCACCATAAATGAATAGTACAAGAAAGCCATTCATTTTCAAACTCAGAAAGACCGCACTGACGAGATCGCCAAACGCAACTCTCGTCCTTCCCATTCCCACACCTCGTTCACTACTCCCCCTACTCCCAAGATGAAAGATCCCAACACCATGGACGTAGATGTCATTTGTGTCACCAAACTCACCGCCAATGAACAGAAACGCTGCATCAAAAAGAAACTCTGCTTCCACTGCCGACAACCTGGCCATTCTAGTTCAAACTGCCCTCACTTCTCTAACAACAACCCCCGCCCCTGCAAAGTCCAAGTCGTCAAACAAGATGACGATCTCCCTGCATTGAGAGAAGTGGAGGATGACGACGACGAAAATTTGGTTTGTCGTATTGCTTTTGTACCCTCGGGTTTTTAAACCAGGAGCCTCGATCGACACAAGTCCCTCCCGTTATGTGTGCCTCTGTATTTGTACAAGCTGCTTCGTCCAAATCTATGGAAATCCCCGCTCAGCTCATTGTACCCTCGCACACCATGAAAACTGTCGACACCCACCTCCTCATCGACAGCGGTGCAGAACTCTCCTGCATCAACTGGCAATTTGTGAAAAACACAAACTCCCCACCACCAAACTAGAAAAACAATTCCAAGCCCGTAACGCTGATCACTCTTACAACAAGAACGGCGTTATCTCTCGTACCTGTACCCTCTTCATCAACCTCGAAGGTCTTGCCCAACAAGTGACCTTCTACGTCATGACCTTAGGAAAGGTCAACACAATCCTTGGTCTTCCCTGGCTTCGTAAAGCCAACCCCATCATTGATTGGAAGACACAAACCCTCACCCTGGACGAATCTATCGATGAGTCCAAACTCCTCTACACTACCTTCATCTCCGACACCAAGCACCACAACGACTCCTATTATTCAACACCTTCTCATCCTCCCAAGCATGTCAACGTCATCAATACCATCAATTCTTATCTCCACAACTACCTCTTAGTAGAAACTGAAAACCAAACCCTCCGACGTGCTGTCCAAAACCATGACATGAACTGTATCACCAAATGCGGAACCCGCTACCTCTTCTCCGGTGAACCAGTCATCACCAAAGTTACCACCGCAACCGAACTTGCTGCTGCTGCAGAAAAACCCAAGGTCACCCTCCCTCCTGAATACTCCGAATACACCTTGGTCTTCTCCAAAGAAGCTACCGAACACGTTCCTCCCTCTCGCCCCTATGACCATGAGATCAACCTCAAAGATATCTTCATTCCAAAAATTGGGAAACTTTACCCCCTATCCCCTGATGAAAATAAGGCCACCGAAGAATTCCTAAACGAAAACCTCGCCTCTGGAAAGATCTGACCTTCGAATTCTCCCCAAGCCTCACCCATCTTTTTCATTAAAAAGAAAGATGGAGGACTCCGCCCTTCCCAAGACTATCGCTACCTCAATAACGAAACTATCCACAATGCCTATCCCCTTCCACTCATCTCCAATCTTCTCGATAAACTTCAAGAAGCCAAACTCTTCACCAAGTTTGATGTTCACTGGGGCTACAACAATGTCCGAATTAAAGACAGACACCAATGGAAAGCCACCTTCGTCACTCACAAGGGGCTCTTTGAACCCACTGTCATGTTCTTCGGCCTCTGTAATTCCCCCACTACCTTCCAACGATTCATGAACAATTCCTTCCATGATATGATTGCCGAAGGATGGCTCGTCATCTATATGGACGACCTCCTGATCTATTCGCCTGATGAGGCAACCCACACAGAACGTATCTGCCGAGTCCTCCAACGGATGTCGGAACTTGATCTGCATCTCAAACTCAAGAAATGCAAATTCGCCACTAATGAAGTCAACTACCTCAGCATGATTGTCAAACCTGGTCAACTCACCATGGACCCCGTGAAGCTAGAAGGTATTTCCCTCTGGCCTACCCCTTCCTCTGTCAAACAAGTCCGATCTTTCCTCGGATTTGCCAACTTCTACCGTTGGTTCATCCCTGACTACTCCAACATTGCTTGCCCTCTCATCGACCTTACCAAGAAGAGCCTTGCTTGGTCTTGAAACTCCTCCTGTCAATCTTCCTTCGACCAGTTGAAAGAACTCTTTCAATCAAAACCTATCCTTCACATCCCCAATCACTCTGCACCCTTTGCCATCGCCACTGACACATCCAAATTTGCCTCAGGTGCTATTCTCCTTCAGACCAACACCAACAGCGATTGGCATCCCTGTTCCTACCTCTCCCAATCCTTTTCCCCTGCCGAACAGAACTACGACATCTACGATCAAGAACTCCTTGCCGTCATCCGTGCCCTCAAATCATGGCGACAATATCTCCACAGTTCCCCTTTCCCTGTCCAGGTCTTCACTGACCACAAGAACTTGATGTACTTCCGTCAACCCCAAGCTTTGAACTGTCATCAGGCTCAATGGCTTCTTGATCTCGCCGACTTTGACCTTACCATGGTCCATGTCCCCAGTAAACTCCTTGCCGGCCCCAATGCTCTCTCTCGCTGCCCAGACCTTATTCCCTCCGATGACACGGACAACTCCGGTGTCACCCTACTTCCCCCATCACTTTTCGTCAACATGATTGACACCACCCTTAACAAACGTATTCGCTCCGCGTCCTCCGATGACCCCCTTGCCCTCAATGCCCTCCAATCCATTGAGAAAACCACTCCATCCGCCTTCTGTTCTCGCCTATCCGACTGGCAGAACGAATCTGGTACCCTAACCTACAAAGGTCACATCTATGTTCCCCCTCGCGGTAATCTACGCCGCTCTGTCCTTGAATGCTGCCATGACCATGAAACAGCTGGTCACCCTGATTATCTTAAAACTCGTCAACTCGTCGCTGCTGAATTCTGGTGGCCTGGCCTTGCCTCCTTCGTCTGCTCCTATGTTGAAGGCTGTGCCACATGTCAACAGAACAAAGCGAACACACACCCCACTGTACCTCCGCTCACTCCCATTCGCTCCACCACCTCTCACCCCTTCCAACAGATCTCCTGCAATCTTATCACTGGTCTCCCCTCTTCATCCGGCTTTGATGCCCTTTTGGTCATGGTAGACCATGGGCTTACTAAGGGGGTAATTCTTTGCCCCACTTACTCCACCGTCACCGCAGAAGGAATCACCTCCCTCTTCTTCCACAAAGTTTATCTCTGCTTTGGACTCTATGATAAAATTATCTCCGATCGTGGTCCACAATTCACCTCTGCCTTTGCCAAAGCTCTTGGCAAACTCTTAAACTACGAACTCACCCTGTCCACCACTTACCATCCTCAAACTGATGGTGAGACTGAACGTGTAAACCAAGAAGTTGAAACCTACCTTCGTATCTTCTGCAGTGACCAACCCACCACATGGGCTGATTTCATCTCTCATGCAGAATTCGCTCATAACCACCGCCCCCACTCTGTCACCAGACAATCTCTGTTCTATCTCATGATGGGATATGAACCCCAAGCCCTTCCCACGGTAATTCCCGCTACGGCTATCCCCGCCATAGAAACCCGCATCAAAAAGCTCACCGCCTCACGAGACGAAGCTCTCGCCTCCCAGCGCTCTGAGGAAGTGGCGATCATTTACCGTACTTCCTGAGATCAATCCAATAAGTACCTTTATCAGCAGATTTTTCGTGGACTTGATGTCCACCATTGTCATGATCACTGTTCACATGTG
>JBBPRT010000537.1:0-10551 GCA_038093175.1 Boletus hoseneyae | reverse complement strand
TGGCAAAAAACCAGGATTCTTGGGCATCAATGCTAAAGATGGCCCAATTCGCACACAATAACGCTATCACAACGGCAACCGGTACTTCGCCGTTCGCAGTCACACGAAACTATACGCCTCGCATGGGAAACGAACCCACTACGTCCACTAAAAACCCTGGGGGGTCGTTTGCTAAAACCCTCGGACGTTCCCATGACGAGATACGAGAAATACTTAAACGAACACGCGACCGGATGTCACACGCACAAGAATCCAAACGGTCGACCACTCCCACGTACACCATCGGTGATCTCGTGTGGTTATCCACAGATCATCTCTCCCTTCCTTACCCCGCGAGGAAACTCACACAAAAATACATCGGCCCATACCGTATCTCCGCCGTCCTCCCTAATGCCGTTACCCTCGTCCTCCCTTCCTCCGTCACCATCCATCCTACCGTCAACATTTCCCGCGTAAAACCATACAAAGCCCCGTTAACCGGGCAAAACGTATACAAACCAGACGCAATAACCGTGACAGAAGATCGTCACGAAGAATACGAAGTGGACTCTATCGTCTAATCACGTTTATACCGCGGAAAATTGCAATATCTCGTCCACTGGAAAGGATGGGACGAAGTGGATCGGACTTGGAAACCGGCCGTAAACCTCAAACACGCCCAAGATGCCATTAACGACTTTCACAACGCTCATCCCGCGGCACCACGTCCTATCCGCGGGATCTCCGAAGACCAATTCACGTCTCTCTTCTCCCCGTTCGGTCCCTCCTATTCAGAATTCACCAACTCGAGACTGGATCTCGAAGCTGGTGAATGGGGGGTAGTGTTATAGTTCAGGACCTTACGCTGCGTACTTTCATTTTTCTTCATCTTATCGGACTTAGTCGTTTTCACTTTTGCAAGTCACGTGACCAAGTCACCTGACTTACCCCTTTTAGATCACGTGACATTCTGCTCTTCTGCGTCACGTGACTTTACACGTGATCGTGGGACAACATGTGACTCGAGTCTAGACCTGGTCCAGACTCTCGTCTTATCTATGATGTCACGCCTCACGGTTACCTTGCTCTTTCCTCATGTTCCTTATCATTAACTTTCCCTCACCGGCCCTCAAGTATTTAGGACTCAGACGACCTACCCTAAACCACCTTAGTATCATATATATACCGTACCCTCTCGTCGTCTTTCCCCAGTCCTATTCACTTGTCTACTCTCCCTAGGGGGCCTGGACTCTTGACTACCACTCTTCCTACTACCATCGCATTTTGCCGTTTCATCCTCGTCATCGGATGCTTCGTTATTTCTTTGTCTCCATACCGACAACCAATTCCACCATCGTCCTCGTCGTCGTCTACGACACCGCCTCGTCCTCGGTTATTTCAATAAGATCACGCATACACCCTATCAATTAGGTTGTACTTGTTCAGGTCCTCGAACGGTTTCAGTTGGCACATAGTCTCAATAAACATATGGAGTTCTTCGTCTGTTTGTATGGAGGTGAATGCCGTCTTTGCCTTGGAATTCAGGTGATATTGAAGCCTGACAAGCCCTGGATACCGACCTAATTTCTCTGCGACAGTCATATGAAGTTGATCAAAGATGATGGTAGATGATATTTGGAATGGAATATTTGATACTTTGGATCCCTTAGATTGAAGCATGGCACACTGAATCTTGAAGACTGGCGAATGCAAATTGTATCAATATGTATGTAGAACAATATGAATAGTACAACTTACCACTTGTTGCTGGGTCGTAAAATGAGTCTGTTCACTTCAATGGAGCCTTCCCCTTATAAGCAGATTTGACGGGTTGTGCTTGTTTGGTAGGTGCATGCTGTGTAGCTGGCTTGAATTGGCGTTGAAGAAGCTCATCCATATCATTGTCGGTTTCGTTGATGAGCTCAGAACTTGATCCCTGTTCAGTGGTGTCATCGCCTGTAGTTATCTCATCCAAATCAAAATTTTCCATCTCGTCCTCCTCTACCCCCATATCATACTCTGCCATTCCTACGTTAAACTCTAGTGAGCCGCCACTATTGCCAGTAATAACACTAAGAATCTCACCAGCAAGTTGTCCATGATCTGGGCTGAAGGACCCATAAAGGTTATCTGATTCATCGAGCTTGTGAATGAGATCAAGGTGTTACGATCCCTCTATTTTTTCCCTATTTTTCCATATTTTTTCCTATTTTTCCTGACTCACTATGGCCACTTTCCTTGCTAGCCCCTATCTCTCAATCATGCCCGCCATAGCTCGTCTACAAGTCCACTAGGGGCCTGCCCTGAACTAGTCACATGACTTGCGCACAGACCAATGGATCTTACCCAAAGGCTGTATCGGATCATAGCCGCATGTTATACAGCATGGCACACAGCCTTGCACTGCCGCATATCACACAGCCCAGCTCACAGCCTCACACAGCCTGCACAGCAAACACAGCTTGTACAGCACTCGGCACTGCCTTATAGCATAGCCTTGCACCATGGGTCAAGGGTATATCCTTATATAGGTACTGTACAGTTCTAGACACCAAGCATGTACACACACAGTAGGATAGTATATAAGGCTCGTTGCCACTCCAGAGAACCTCAGTCTTGTTCTCTTGGAGTTCTCCCAACTTCATATACAGTCTAAGGCTTATACTTGACTAGCAAGCACCTGCTCCATTGGTAAGGGGTTGGCTGTTTCACAAGGTTTCTCATGTGTGCGACAGGTTCCCTAGTAGCTGTAGACTCTTCTGACAGCAAGCAACATTGCCTTTTGATGTGAAAGTCTGTATCTGTTGATTGCGTGGCTTGTTGTTTGTCTGGATATGAGCCATCACTGCCTAAAGTAGTACTTGTGATCTGAGTAGTCATAGTTGGAGTACACTTGTGCATGGTACTATGCTTGCTCATGCCAGGCTCAGGAGCCTGCTGAGGTGGAGCACTGGTGCTATGTGAACAAGTGCGACTCTTTTGGACTATGCACTCATTAGAACGATTGCCTTCAGTGCATTTGTTGCAAATGGTAGCACCAGGAATGAAGATACAATGTATTTTCTGTGCACGACAGCCTAAACATGCCCCAGATTTCACTATAGTAGTATACAAGTCAATAATTAAGTTATCAATACAGTGAAAACTTACATTTCATAGCAGGAGTTGCAGTGACGATCAAAGGAGTGACCTGCGCAGCCTTCTTACATTTCCTGGGAGACATGGGGAGTCGAATAGGTGGGGTGTTCGAGCTCAGGCTATGAGAAATGCTGCATGTTAGAATTTATTAGAACAAAACCTTCCAGCTCGTGTTTTGTAATGTCTCCCCAGCTCTGCCGAGCATCGTGTTTGATTGGCCATTGGGATAGTTAGTAGACAGTGATGTAGTAAGCACATCAATCAATTTTTTGCTCACTGCATGCATATTGTTGCGGAGCATCACTTCAACCTTAAATAAAGGTCTGCCCATCAAGGGCGGTGGTGAAGTCGATGGTAGAGGAGTCGTGTAGACGTCGTAGAGAGCCTTTTACAGTGGCATAACTGGCAAAGAGGGAATAGCCCTCCACTGTGATGCCCAGGCGGTTCAGACGTAGGGAACCGGGTAAGAATCAAGTGAATAGACTGGGGGATATCTAGAGTACAGGGTATGGTATATATATGTAAGGATGCCTTTAGGGCAGGTGTGAGATAGGTACTCTAGGGCTGGTATAGAAGGAGTCCATACGGTGGACATGAGGTATGATGTCATGATGACATCATTGTCTAGACTATGACGTCGTCGACCTAGACCGCTATGTCAGCATGTCACGTGCCAGTATTACGTGACTCTCCTAGGGGTAAGTAATAGATAAGATCTAAGGCAGATAACCGGATGGTCACGTGACGTTATCTGATAAGATAAGATAAGATCATCTGTAGTAAACTGTTTGTAAGTGAGTCCGAGTGCAAAGGCAAGTATCGTAGCTCGTCCGATAACACATATTGACATCACAAACAACATTTGCATTGAAGGGAAACAAAGTAGTACTACAGTTATGGACACTGTTGCCATCATATGTACCTGCAGTATGTGAACCATCCACGTGCATCATCGGGAGTGATTGTATAGAGTGCACTGAGTAATGTAACGTACACCTCTTTTTCTGTCAAGTGTGTCATGGCCAGCTGTCCATATGCTCCGTTATGATGAAGATGATACTTCATGGCCGAAAAGGCAAGTTCAATCAGGTTCAGATCAGGTGAGTACAGTGGCAAAAATTCACACCGCATTCCCCTACACAACAATTAGCATACAAAAATATAATGTGATAATATACATTACCTTTGTTATAGTTCAGGACCTTACGCTGCGTATTTTCACTTTTCTTCATTTTATCAGACTTAGTCGTTTTCACTTTCGCAGTCACGTGACTCTGTCACATGACTTAACTCTCTTTAGGATCACGTGACATTCTGCTCTTCTCCGTCATGTGACCTCACACGTGACCGTGGGACAACACGTGACCTAAGTCTAGGCCCAGTCCAGACTCTCGCTTTATCTATGATGTCACGCCTCACGGTTACCTTATGTTTCCTTATCTCTTTCACTCTCACACCAGCCCTCAAGTATTTAGGACTCAGATGACCTACCCTAAAGCACCTTAGTATTATATATATACCATACATTTCCGTCGTCCTTCCCCAGTCCTATTCACTTGTCTACTCTCCACTTGGGGCCTGGACTCTTGATTACTACTCCTTTCCATACCCTTGCACTTCTGCCGCCTCATCCTCGTAATTGGATGCTACGTCGTTACCTCGTCTCTTTACCAATCCACCAATACAACGTCCTTATCGTCATCGTCATCGACACCAACGTTCCACGTATCGTCTCCATCAATACGCTCCTTCAACCTATTACCTAGGTTGAACTCGCTTTAGTCTTGGTCCCGTTTTCACTTGAATAGGACTGACCAATCCCTCGCTACATTCTTATCCCCTCATTGTTTATGCGCACTCACTACCTGAGCCGATACGAACGTCGCCAGGAGCTCCTCGAACGACACTACGCCACACAACCAGCACAAACGCCCCCTCCCGCCGACTACCTTTTAGAAGTCGAGAACCGTCATCCCGCCAACTACCTTCACGGTCTAGGCGACTTCTTGGGCATCGACCCAAATGACCACACCCCCATCCAATCTCGCGTACCGTCTCCAGAACCTGAACACATCGACTTCGGTCTACTCGGTTCTGTCGTAGCTGCACCGGGATCCCCTCTCCCAGACCATCTTCGTCGTCCCCGTTCTCCCTCACCCGTCGAATCTCTCTACCGCCCCCACACTCCCACTCCCGCACCCGCACCTCGCCCCGCTCGTCGACCTCGCCACCGCCGCACCCTCGGAAGAAACGTCCGAAACATTCGAGTAGAAGAAGCTAACAATCTTTCAAGATTACGTCCCCGGGCCGTTCTCCGCCGCCCAGCCCGCTTTCTCCCGATCTAGGCCTACCAGGTCTATTTCCAAACTCGCCCGTACTCTCTTCCCCTTCTATTCCTCCCTCAACACCAAGAATGTCCGGAGTCACTCCCGACGGTCCAACCTGGCGCGATGTGATCACCGCCATGAACAACATGCAAGTCATGTTGCGAGAATCCATCGCCGCCCAACATGCTGCTGCTGCCACCGCCTCCGCTCCCCGTCGTCCTCGTGTCGATGCCGATGGGGAACCACTCTCTCCCATCATCGACACACAATCAAGGGGCCTACCGGCCAAATTAATCACCGACCCGGGCACGTGGGACAGTAATCGAAAAACCTTCCGAGCTTGGTGGGTTCGGATCGAAGTTTGGGTACAATGTCACGACGGACTCAACAACCGTCAACGGGCCACCGCTGTTCTCCTCCGCATGACAGGAAGTGCGGAAAACTTCGCTAGATCCACTATGGAGAAATACGCCACGTTGGGAAATGACGTGTTTGCCGGCGCTCTACTCTGGCCCAATTGGGCAACATTAAAAAAGGAAGTAGAAGATTTTTTCCGAATTGACGTATTAAAGCAAGAGGCATATTTAAAACTCATGTCTCTAAAACAAGGAAACCTCCCCGTCGAGGTTTATACGCAACAATTCGAGCTTCTACGAAAAGACGCCGATATGACAACTCAGGCTGCTCTCCGCCTCTACAAGGAGCGCCTGGATTATCAAATCTATTTCCAGCTCTCCATGCGGCAACCACCCATCGAGGATACGCTCACCTCATGGCAACTCGAAGCCGACAAAATTGGCAAAATCTCCCAACCAGACCTCGGGACGAGCCCCGATTTACCGAGGTTGGTACGCAGCCCGGTCGGGGGGCACCCATGGACACTCGCGCCGTCCAATCAAAAACCGAGATGCGAAAATGCTACAATTGCGATGAGGTCGGACACCTGTCCGCCAATTGCAAAAAGCCAAGGAAGCCCCGCGGTCGTCCGGTCTTCGACCCAACCACGGGCAAAACAAAATATATCCTGCCCCACGCCAATCGCCAAATCGAGTTGGCCCCGACAACACATATTGCCACCGTCCCCTCTTCTCCCGCACCTTCGACGCTCTCATCTGCCCCGCCGTGGCAGACAGATGAAGCGAAGGCTTTTTACTTCGACATGTTCACGGCACAAGCCCGGCAGTTAGCTGCCGACGGACTTAAGGGAAAAGGCAAGGCCGAGTGAACCAGGGAGGTGCTCACTCGGCAACGGACCTTCATAATTCTTTTTCTTCTTACGTTTCTTCTTCTCCATCTCATAATCGTTTTGCCGTGTTAGGGAAGATGGACGGTGGGTCGGTAGTTGATGACTCATCAAACTCTGTTTCGTCTTGTAGTTTCTCTTTGCCTTCGGAAGGAGCGTCTCATTTGAGCGCGGCACCCGAAGTAAAACAACGTGTGCTTAATTCTCCTGAAAAAATAAAAAATACCTCTATTAAATCTTTTTCTTTTAAATCCTCCCCAGCTAACCTTAAACTCAGAACGATCCCCGATGGCGACGAATTCGACATCGAAACCCACGTCTACTTTAAAAAGGAAAACAACAAATGGAGAAAAACAATAGAAAGGTCGTTACTCGACTCTGGCGCCTGCCAGACATTTGTTGACAAAAAATGGGTACAGTCACTAGGTATACCCACCAAAAAACTGTCTTCTCCTCGTTCTATTTCAAACGCCGATGGCTCGACGTCATCTCACGGCAATATCACGGACTATGTTTCTATCGTTTTATCCTACCAAGGTCACTCTGAAGGAGTTGACGCCTTGATAACAAATCTAGGCACTCACCATATTTATCTAGGCTATGATTGGTTTAGACGCCACAACCCTCTCATCGATTGGGTTGAAAAAACGATAAACTTCTGTCGCTGCACTCGCAACTGTGTTACGATCAACGCAGCAAATCTTACGCACGGCATCTGGAATGCCTCCATACAATCCATAGAGGAGGGCCTCGCTGAAAAGGTACCTCCCCAATATCACGAGTTCCTTGACGTCTTCAGCAAAGAGGAATCACAACGAATGCCGGTCCGCAAGCCTTGGGACCACGCCATTGATCTTAAACCCGACTTTGTACCCAAAAAGGGTCGGGTAATTCCCCTCTCCGACGCAGAATTAGAGGAAGTCCGCAATTTCATAGCTTTCGAGCAAGAGAAGGGCTATATCCGCCCTTCCAAGTCTCCTCAAACAGCACCAGTATTCTTCATCCCAAAAAAAACTGGTGAAAAACGTCTTGTAATGGACTATCGATATTTAAACGAGGGTACGGTCAGGAACTTGTACCCACTTCCTCTCATTTCTGCACTCGTCGATCGCCTTAAAGGCGCTGACAAATTTACCTGCCTTGACCTTAGGTGGGGTTACAATAACGTTCGCATCAAGGAAGGCGACGAGTGGAAAGCCGTGTTTGTAACGCCGCTCGGGGCTTACGAACCCGTCGTAATGTATTTCGGCATGACTAACAGTCCGCCAACCTTCCAACAGATGATGAACGACATTTTCAACGACATGTACACCATCGTCATCGTCTATCTGGACGACATGTGTATTTATACCAAGGGTAAAACTGACGACGAACATTCCATAGTCGTCAAGGAAGTTCTTCGCCGCCTGCGCGAGAATGACCTCTACGCTAAACCCGAAAAATGTATTTTTAACGCTGACAAAGTTGACTTTCTCGGCATGACGGTCTCAGCCGACGGTGTCGGCATGCAAATGAAAAAAGTGGACACCATCCTCGATTGGCCAGCGCCCACCAAGCTAAAACAACTCCAGTCCTTTTTAGGACTTTGTAATTATTACCGATGTTTTATTAACGGCTTTGGACAGATAGCCCGCCCCCTAAACGACCTTACCAAGAAAAACACACCCTACTCTTGGGGGGAGGCTCAACAAAAAGCGTTTGATACGCTTAAAAAGCAGTTTACCACCGCGCCACTCTTGGCATACCCGGACTCCTCAAAAGACATGTGCGTTGAAACAGACGCAAGCGATATCGCCACTGGGGCAGTATTATCGGTCTTAGGGGAGGATAAGTCTTGGCGCCCTTGCGCATTTCTTTCTCACTCCTTTTCTTCTGCCGAACGCAACTACCCAGTCTATGACAAGGAGTTGTTGGCAATCATACGCGCTCTTGAGGAGTGGCGTCATTATCTCATCGGAAAGGCTAATTTCGAGATTTGGACAGATCACAAAAATCTCGAATACTGGAAAAAGCCACAAACGCTTTCGGGTCGCCAGGCGCGATGGCATGAACTCCTCCAAGAGTTCAACTATACGTTAATTTATAAGCCAGGTAATACAAACGGACGTGCTGATGCACTGTCACGTCGCCCTGATCATGGCGACGCAGTCGATAAATTAAACGAGAACATCACCGTCTTTCCTTCCGATGTCCTTCGTTCATCTTCCTTATCTATTCCTGTCGAGCTTACTTCCCCGGACGCCCGCCTACCCTCGAAGGGCTCTTCCTCCGCCGCAGGTTTCGACCTGTATTCTACCGAGGATCTTGACATCCCCGCCCACGATCAAATACTCATCCCCACCCGTGTCAAGATCCAGCTCCCCCTTGGTACCTACGGCAGAATTGCACCACGCTCCGGTCTCGCCTTCAAGCATAAAATCGACGTCATGGCCGGAGTCATTGACGCCGATTATAGGGGAGAAATTGGTGTAATTCTGTTCAACCATTCCGATTCCCCCTTTCACATTTCTAAGTTCGACCGTATTGCCCAACTAATTATTGAGAAAATAGAAAACCCCACACTATCAGAAACGAAGACTCTTGACGAGTCAGAACGCAACGATAAAGGGTTTGGCTCCACGGGAGTCCAAGCCATTTCTTCCACGTCTCTCGCTCCTAACTTCGAAACTAAATTATCTATGGAATCATCTAGACTCAACGTTGATGCAGTCAATGAATACGAATACTACGCAACGGATAGACTCTTCAGAAATTCGAACGGCATCGTTTTTGTGCCCCCTTCCCTTCGCAATGAACTTATTTCCCTTTTTCATGATTCTCCAGTCGCTGGTCACCCAGGCCGCGATCGTACCATTGCGTCGATTAAAAAGTTTTACTGGTGGCCTGGCGCTGCCAAAGACATTTCTACTTACATCGAACACTGTCAGGTGTGCTCCCTCACGAAGGGTTCGTCAAAGCCACCGGCAGGTAAACTTTTACCATTACCCGTGTCTTCTCACCCATGGGAAGATATTTCTATTGATTTTGTCACCGGACTTCCCCTTTCCTCTGGTTTCGATTCTATAGGGGTCGTTGTGGATCGTTTTTCAAAAGAAATTGTACTTTTTCCTTGTATGAAAACAACTTCTTCCTCAGACTTAGCTTCTTTATTTAGAGACCACGTTTGGTGTCTCCACGGACTCCCTAACACTATCTTATCCGACAGGGGACCGCAATTCGTCTCGGAGTTTACCAGAGAGTTGCTGAAAGTCCTGGGCATACAGCAGAAGCTGTCAACGGTGTACCATCCACAGACGGACGGACAAACGGAACGGATCAATCAGGAGATCCTCGCATATCTACGGGCCTACATGGCAAAAAACCAGGATTCTTGGGCATCAATGCTAAAGATGGCCCAATTCGCACACAATAACGCTATCACAACGGCAACCGGTACTTCGCCGTTCGCAGTCACACGAAACTACGCACCTCGCATGGGAAGCGAACCCACTACATCCACTAAAACCCCTGGGGGGTCGTTTGCCAAAACCCTCGGACGCTCCCATGATGAAATTCGTGAAATGCTAAAGAAAACACGTGATCGAATGTCACACGCACAAGAATCCAAACGTTCCTCCGCACCCACGTATTCTATCGGTGATCTCGTCTGGCTATCAACAGATCATCTTTCCCTTCCCTATCCTGCCCGAAAATTAACCCAAAAATACATTGGTCCCTACCGTATCTCCGCCGTCCTTCCTAATGCCGTCACCCTCGTCCTCCCTTCCTCCGTCACCATCCATCCCACCGTAAACATTTCCCGCGTTAAACCTTACAAAACCCCGCTAGCCGGACAAAACGTGTACAAACCAGACGCCGTCACCG
>JBBPRT010000536.1:0-10558 GCA_038093175.1 Boletus hoseneyae | reverse complement strand
AGTAGACAAGTGAATAGGACTGGGGAAAGACGACGTAGAGGTACGGTTTATATATGATACTAAGGAGGTTTAGGGTAGGTCGTCTGAGTCCTAAATAGTTAAGGGCCGGGGTGAGAAGGAAAGAAATAAGGAACATGAGGATAATGCGTGGTGTCCGTGAGGTGTGACATCATAGATAAGATGAGAGTCTGGACCAGGTCTAGACTCGAGTCACGTGTTGTCCCACGGTCACGTGCGGGGTCACGTGACGAGGAAGAGCAGAATGTCACATGATTTAAAAGGGGTGAAGTCATGTGACTTGGTCACGTGACTATGAAAGTAAAAACGACTAAGTCCGATAAGATGAAGAAAATTGAAAGTACGCAGCGTAAAGGTCCTGAACTATAACAAAAAATGCCCATCTCCATATTTGATGACCTCAGGATTTGTCATTGCTGGCTTAAGGGAACTGAGGATTGTTGATAGAGAGCTATGGAAAAGCTGTCGACGAAACTTCTGGAACTGGGGATTTGCAGAATGTTCATTTGTTGCTATGCAAAATCTGTTTGTCACCAACATCAATTCACGATACTTAGTACCTACTTTTTGGAATTGCAAGAAAGGTGATCATGACAAGTGCATCACAATGCGCACATCGGACACTGTTTCGTATATTCCCAATTGACATGTAAAGTGAGTAATATTCATTGTTTCCAGTGGCAACAGACGCTGTGGTCTTATTGCTTCCTAAGATAATTGGAATGAAAGCGCTACCATGGCTGCGCTGATCTTCTGCAATGATGTCCTACGTCACTGTTTCAGTGAACCAATCAATAAAATGAAAAAAATGTACTGCTTGTTTTCATGCTCATTCTCCAGACATAAAATCCCTATAATGTCGTTCTTGGTCATCTGTGGAATATTCTTGAAATGGACAGAGGTCAGTCTCATTCACCAGAGATGCATTTCTAAGAATCTCATAGGCAATGAGATGTGGATCACAGTACCAAATATCATATTTTTGAGACATCCAATGAGGTGGATCGACAGTGGGAACATACAGTGCAACCATGTGACAAGCATGGTGAATTTCTCAAAACTGGTGTGCCACTACCATCTTAGGCCAACAACCCATGCAGCTGGTTTCCATATGACAATCAGCTTCAATTCAAAACTGCTGAGTTCCTTTACATAAAATACCAGATGTCAGCATCAAAGATCAATGCTCTTCTGGATCTATGGGCCAGTTCTTTGTACCGACATGGTGCATGGCCACCATTTGTCAATCACTGTCAATTGTATGAAACTATAGATTTAATGAAACTTGGATCAGATGTCAAGTGGCAGTGTTTATCAGCATTCGTAGTGGAGATAGGAGGGGTTGGAGTGTGAGCAGTGGGGGGACTAGATGTCCAAGGTGTAAAGGGTGGGGTCAGGATTGGATGAGCTAAATGGAAATGCATTTTGTGACCTCGTTCGGTTTTGAAATACCATAAACATCCTGGATGACCACATGGGATTTGGAGGAGGCCATGATTCTGAAAACAGGGCATTGGAGATTGTTGATTCGTGTCAAGTGATGGTCTAAGTGCTCAAAGGTTATGCACTAGAGCTGGACCTTGGCACCCGAACAGGTTTCTGTGAATTCCATGTGTTAGGCCATACATTCTACTCAGGGTTCAATAAGTGAGGAAATATAAATACTGCTATAGGCCCATTTTTAAGCTTGCTGCTTGTGCGTTTCTGCTTGTACAACACATTCTCTATAACTTACCATCCTTGCATCAATAGAAGGCAACACATCAATGCAGTCATCATCCTAGCCTTGATGAACCTGTGCTTCAAATGCTGACAAGCATCCAGCTCAGATTCTTTTTGAATCAGGTTTGTTGCAGAAACAATGTACTAAGGCACAAAAGGCAGAAGATGACCAACAACACCTCAAGGAGGCTAAGGCCAGCAAAGAGAAGACGACACGAGAAGGCCTTGATCGACTGGAATCAATGAAAGTCAACACTAAGGTGAAAATGAATGGCAGAGGCACAGTCGAAAAAGTCAGACCCACCTCCTTGTCCTTGTCCCTGTCCTCAACTTGTACAAAATCCAAAAGGAGAAGGCAAGCTGAAAGAAAGGGCCAAAGGTGATGGAGCTGATAATAGGGTGCAAGAAGTAAGTACTTGCCTCACTCCTACCATGAGGTGGTCTTACCTTAGCTGATGATCAAAGGATGATTGCTTGGCCTCTACTATGAAGACTCAGTGGGCACAACTACAGTCAACCAAGCCAAATAAGGGGAGGGTGCAAGATGTGAGTACTTATTTTGAAGTCGCTATCATGCTACATACTTACCTTTTCAAATAGAAGGTATGGAGCCTCAGTGTTGTTTGGTGCTGAACCAAATGACTCAGCTTCAACTTCAAGCAGTAGACATAACCAGCCAACTTACTGAAAGGGGTGCTGAAGAACTACAGGGAAAATTTGAGTGAGTAATGCTTGAGCACTACTGTTTGATGCCAGCAAGTGGCTGACAATGGGATACAAACAGCAAACCATTTTGAACTGTAAGTTACATGTGTCTTTCTCATGTTGTTACTCACTGAATCCACTCTATTTTTCCTTGGCCTCAGAAGATTAAGCAAGAAATTCACTCTTGGTGGGGAAGTGAAATCCTGGATAGCCAATGTTACTGAAGCATTTCAAGCTGACGATTTGGACAGCCATACCAGTGCTTTGAAAGCTGGCAAAGCTACCTCGTCCATTGATGTTCATCCCCAGTCGCTAGCTACTGATTCAACTTTAATTGGTACTCTGCCTAGTACAGCTGGCACAGAGTCTTTCCTCGACGAGGACTCTGTTGAAGATGCCAGTGAAATATATGCTGATGCTGTCGATGACACTGCAGAGAAATCAGCAACCATTAGTAGATTTGGTGCAAATATTGTTCAGATAAGCACATTATCCATCAGTTATACAACCTTTAAGTTGCCTGCATGTACTGTTGCAGCTTGTTACCATTGATTTATTAGCAGAGAGTGAAGGTGGTCCCGAGATGATGGGACCACCATTCACACAGCAGCCTTCAACCACCACCACTTAAATCATTCAGGTAAACTCATTATTTTTAGACAACATTTTGAGGCTTATTAAAAAAATCATAGGTCACTACTACTACTATGGAGAGTGGCGATGAGATGACAGGACCACCATTCACTCAACGTGTAGCCTCATCAACCACAAAGCGCATGTTTAAAGGCAATATTGTATCAGATAGTGAGCCAGGCACAGTGAGTAAAGACAGCATGGCAGTAGAATTTCTCTGCATATGAGGCAATGCATGCTTATAGTTTGTAGACTTCAGTTGGAGTTAAAGCGAAGGACATCAGGCCGGCAATTGTTATAGTTCTGGACCTCACGCTACGTATTTTCATTTTTCTTCATCTTATCGAACTTAGTCAAATTCACTTTCGTGATTACGTGACCTAGTCACATGATCTGACCCCTTTTGGATCACGTGACATTCTGCTCTTCCTCGACACGTGACCTAGCACGTGACCGTGGGATAACATGTGACTCGAGTCTAGACCTAGTCCAGACTCTCATCTTATCTATGATGTCACGCCTCACGGACACCTTGCCTTATCCTCATGTTCTCTTATCATTCTCTTTCCCTCACCGGCCCTTAACTATTTAGGACTCAGACGACCTACCCTAAATCTCCCTAGTATCATATATATACTGTTTCCTCTTGTCGTCTATTCCTTAGTTCTATTCACTTGTTTACTCTCAACTTGGGGCCTAAACATTTGTCTGCTACTCATTCCTACTCTCGCACTTGCCGTCTCATCCTCGTCATCGGATGCTTCATCGTTTCTACGTCTTAATACCATCTGCCACATTTACCATCGCTCTCGTCGTTGTCTACGACGCTCGCTCGCAAACCGTCTTGTCTATCTCTTCACTCGTTACTCCTGTGGATACACGGGATTAACTCTCTCAAGGTTTAGGTCCTGCAACATTTGAATAGGACTGCCCCATATCCTTGCTACATTCCCCACGCCTTCTCTTTATGCGCACTCACTTCCTGAGCCGATACGAACATTGCCAGGAGTTTCTCGCTCGTCACTACCGTTCTCTCGACCGCCAACCCACTCCCCCACCTAACAACTACTCCCTCGATTGGGAAAATCCCCTCAACATCGATCCTAATGACCACACCCCAGCAGCATCTCGTGTGCCGACTCCCAGTCTTCACTACCTCGTCATCGACGATCTCCTTGAACCGGTCATAGCAGCGCCCGAGTTTCCACTTCCCGCAAAACTCTTTCGCCCACGTTCCCCATCTCCAGTCGATTCCATTTATCGACTCCATACTCCCACTCCCCTTCGAGCAATTGAACCTGCTTCTGCACCTCGTCCAGCCCACCGCCCACGTCACCGTCGAACTTTTGGTCGCCTAGTCAGAAACATTCGCACCAAAGAAGCTAACCAACACTCACGATTATGTCCCCGGGCTGTACTCCACCACCCAGCCCGCTTTCTCCCGAACTAGGGCTCCCTCGCCTATTCACGCAATCACCAGTTCTCTCTTCCCCATCGATCCCACCGTCATCACCCAGGATGTTTGGAGTCACTCCTGATGGTCCCACCTGGCGTAATGTTATCACCGCTATGAACAACATGCAGGTCATGTTACGAGAGTCTATACAAGCACAAGCCACAGCCACAGCAGCTCCCTGTCGACCCCACGTCAACGCCGACGGAGAGCCACAATCACCCGTATATGTAGGGCATGGTGGGTAAGGGTGGAAGTTTGGGTCCAGTGTCATGAAGGACTCGACAACCGCCAAAGGGCAGTGGCGATACTCCTGCATATGGTCGGAAATGCAGAAAACTTTGCACATGCCACTATGGAGAAATACGCCTCGCTAGGAAATGACGTCTTCGCTGGCGCTCTCTTATGGCCTTCTTGGACCACACTAAAAAAGGAGGTAGAGGACTTCTTCCGAATTGAGGTCCTCAAACAGGAGGCCTACCAAAAACTGATCGCGTTAAAACAAGGAAACCTCCCTATAGAGGTATTTACGCAGCAATTCGAACTGTTGCATAAAGAAGCCGATCTACCGGTCACTTCGGCACTCCGACTATACAAAGAACAACTCGACTATAACATTTACTTCCAGCTCTCTATGCGAAGTCCCGCCGTAGAAGACAACCTACCCACATGGCAACTCGCCGCCGACACTGTCGGTAAAACCTTCACAAATATGCGCCTAGAGAGGCAAAACTTACCAATCAGATCTCGGGACGAGCCCCGATTTACCAAGATTGGTACGCAGCCCGGTCGGAGGGCACCAATGGACACCTACACTGTCCAATCAAGAACTGAAACGCGGAAATGTTACAATTGTGAGGAGGTGGGACATCTCTCCGCTAATTGTAAAAAACCAAGGAAGCCCCGTGGCCGTCCAGTCTTTGACCCGACCATGGGCAAAACATGATATATCCTGCCCTGCTCGAATCGACAAATCGAGCTCGCCCCCACCACCGGTATTACGCCAGCTTCTCCATCTGCCGCACCTTCGGCCCTCTCATCTGCCCCTTCATGGCAGACAGACGAAGCCAAGGCTTTCTACTTTGATATGTTCACCGCGCAAGCACGACAGCTGGCTGCTGAAGGACTTAAGGGAAAAGGCAAAGCCGAGTGAACCAGGGAGGTGCTCACTCGGCAACGGACCTTCATTCTTATCATTCTTCTTCTCCTTTCCATAATCGCTTTGCCATATTAGGGGAGATGGATGGTGGGCCGGTAGTCAACAACTCACCGAACTTTGTTTTGTCTAGTAGTTTCTCTTTGCCTTCGGAAGGAGTGTCTCATTTGAGCACGGCACCCGAAGTAAAAAAATGTGTGCTTAATTCTCCTGTAGAAAAAATAAAAACTTCCATTAAATATTTTTCTTTAAAATCCTCCCCTACTAACCTCAACCATAGAACCATTCCCGACGGAGAAGAATTTGACATCGAAACTCATGTCTACTTTCAAAAAGAAACAAATAAATGGAGAAAAACAATAGAAAAAGCACTACTCGACTCTGGCGCCTGCCAGACCTTTGTTGATAAAAAATGGGTACAGTCACTAGGTATACCCACTAAAAAACTATCTCTTCCACGATCTATATCTAATGCCGATGGTTCGACATCATCACATGGCAATATTACAGACTACGTATCTATCGTCTTGTCATACCAGGGTCATTCTGAAGGAGTTGACGCCTTGGTCACTGATTTAGGAACTCACAATATTTATCTAGGATACGATTGGTTTCGACGCCACAACCCCCTCATTGACTGGGTTGAAAAAACAGTAAACTTCTGTCGCTGCACTCGCAATTGTGTTACAATCAATGCAGCAAATCTCACGCACGGTATCTGGAATGCTGCGATTCAATCCATTGAGGAAGGACTAGCCGAAAAAGTCCCACCTCAATACCACAAATTTCTTGACATATTCAGCAAAAACGAATCCCAACGAATGCCAGTCCGCAAACCTTGGGATCACGCCATCAATCTAAAAACCGACTTCGTACCAAAAAAGGGTTGGGTAATCTCTCTTTCCAATGCTGAATTAGAAGAAGTTCGTAACTTTATAGCTACTGAGCAAGTGAAGGGCTATATCCGCCCCTCCAAGTCTCCACAAACAGCACCAGTATTTTTCATTCCAAAAAAGACTGGCGAAAAACGTTTAGTCATGGACTACCGCTATTTAAACGAGGGTACCATTAAAAACTCGTACCCTCTTCCCCTTATCTCCGCACTCATCGACTGACTAAAAGGTGCTGACAAATTTACCTGCCTTGACCTAAGGTGGGGGTACAACAATGTTCGCATCAAAGAGGGCGATGAGTGGAAAGCCGCGTTTGTAACGCCGCTTGGGGCTTATGAGCCCGTGGTAATGTATTTCGGCATGACTAATAGTCCGCCAACTTTCCAGCAGATGATGAATGACATCTTCAACGACATGTGTATTTATACTAAGGGTAAAACCAACGATGAACATTCCGACGTCGTCAAAGAAGTGCTCCGCAGGCTATGCGAGAACGATCTTTATGCTAAACCCGAAAAATATGTCTTTAATGCTGATAAAGTTGACTTTTTAGGCATGACGGTCTCAGCCGACAGTGTCAGCATGCAAATGAAAAAAGTGGACGCTATCCTTGATTGGCTAGCACCCACCAAATTGAAACAACTCCAGTCCTTCTTAGGGCTTTGTAATTATTACCGACGCTTCATTAACGGATTTGGTCAGATCGCATGACCCTTAAAGATCTTACCAAAAAGAACACTCCGTACATTTGGACGGACGATCAACAACGAGTGTTTGATACGCTTAAAAAGCAATTCACTACCGCGCCACTTTTGGCCTACCCCAATTCTACCAAAGACATGCGTGTCGAAACAGACGCTAGCAACATTGCCACTAGCGCAGTATTGTCCGTCTTAGGGGAGGATAAGTTGTGGCGTCCTTGCGCCTTCTTATCACACTCTTTTTCTTCTGCCGAACACAATTACCCTGTCTACGACAAAGAATTGCTGGCCATCATATGTGCTCTCGAAGAGTGGCAGCATTATTTAATCGGGAAAGCTAACTTCGAGATTTGGACAGACTACAAAAATCTCGAATACTGGAAAAAGCCACAAACTCTTTCCGGTCGTCAAGCACGCTGGTATGAACTCCTCCAGGAGTTCAACTATACTCTTATTTACAAACCGGGTAATACCAATGGCCGTGCGGATGCACTTTCGCGTCACCCAGACCATGGCGACGCTGTCGATAAATTAAACGAAAACATCACGGTCTTCTCTTCTAATGTTATTCGCTCATCCTCTTTATCTATTCCTGTCGAACTTACCTCCCCTGATGCCCGTTTACCCTCAAAGGGCTCCTCCTCCGCAGCAGGTTTCGACCTGTATTTCACTAATGATCTTGACATCCCTGCCCACGACCAAAAACTCATCCCCACCTGTGTCAAGATCCAGCTTCCCCTCAGTACCTATGGCAGAATTGCACCATGCTCAGGCCTCGCCTTCAAGCACAAAATCGACGTCATGGCCGGAGTCATTGATGCCGATTATAGGGGAGAAATTGGTGTAATTCTGTTTAACCATTCCGATTCCTGTTGCAGAGCATCACTTCAACCATAATAAATAATGGCAAACCCCATCAAGGGGATGGTGGAAGGCGATGAGGAGTACCGTGGACGTCGTAGAGAGCCTTTTACAGTGGCATAACTGGCAAAGAGGGAATAGCCCTCCACTAATGATGCTCAGGCGGTTCGGACGTAGGGAACCGGGCAAGTAACAGAAGTGAATAGACTGGAGGTATCTAGAATACAGGGTACGGTATATATAGGTAGGAGGCCCTTTAGGGCAGGTGTGAGATAAGTACTCTAGGGCCGGTATAGAAGGAGTCCATGTGGTGGACATGAGGTATGACATCACAATGATGTCATCGCCTAGACTATGACGTTGTAGACCTAGACTGCTATGTCAGCATGTCATGTGCCAGATCACGTGACTCTCCTAAGGGTAAGATAAATAGATCTAAGAACAAGATAACCAGATGGTCACGTGACCAGTCACGTGACGTTATCTGATAAAATAAGATAAGAGAAACCATTCATAGGTGAGTCCGAGTGTAATCGCAAGTAAGGTAGCTTGTCCGATAACAATTCCTCTTTCCACGTCTCAAAGTTTGACTGTATTGCCCAACTAATTATTGAAAAAATAGAAAACCCCATACTCTCTGAAACAAAGACTCTTGATGAGTCAGAACGAAACAATAAAGGGTTTGGCTCTACGGGACTCCAAGCTATCTCTTCTACGTCTCTCACTCCAAATCTTGAAACTAAATTATCTATGGAATCATCTAGGTTAAATGTTGACACAGTAAACGAATACGAATACTATGCAACAGACAGACTTTTCAGAAATTCGAACGGCATCGTTTTCGTGCCACCTTCTCTTCGCAACAAACTCATTTCCTTGTTTCATGATTCTCCAGTCGCTGGCCACCCTGGTCGTGACCGCACCATTGCTTCAATTAAAAGGTTTTACTAGTGGCCTGGTGCCGCTAAAGACATTTCTACCTACATTGAACACTGTCAGGTGTGCTCCCTCACGAAGGGTTCATCAAAGCCACTGGCAGGAAAACTTTTACTGTTACCTGTTTCTTCCCACCCATGGGAGGACATTTCTATCGACTTTGTCACCTCGGGCTTTGATTCTATAGGGGTTGTTGTGGATCGTTTTTCTAAGGAAATCATCCTTTTTCCCTGTATGAAAACCACTTCCTCCTTGGACTTAGCTTCCTTATTTAGAGACCACGTTTGGTGTCTCCACGGACTCCCTAACACAATTCTTTCCGACAGAGGGCCGCAATTCGTCTCGGAGTTTACCAGAGAGTTGCTGAAAGTTCTGGGCATACAACAAAAGCTATCAATGGCGTATCATCCACAGATGAATGGACAAACGGAACGGATCAATCGAGAGATCCTTGCATACCTACGAGCCTACGTGGCAAAAAACCAGGATTCTTGGGCATCAATGCTAAAGATGGCCCAATTTGCCCATAATAACGCAATCACAACGGCAACCAGTACTTCGCCGTTCGCAATCACACAAAACTATGCACCTCGCATGGGAAGTGAACCCACGATGTCCACAAAAAACCCTGGGGGGTCGTTTGCTAAAACCCTCGGACATTCCCATTACGAGATTCGCGAGACACTTTAACGAACACACGATTGGATGTCGCACGCACAAGAATCCAAACGCTCCTCAACCCCCATGTACAAAATTGGTGATCTCGTCTGGCTATCCACAGATCACCTTTCCCTCCCCTATCCCGCTTATAAATTAACCCAAAAATACATTGGTCCTTACCGTATATCCGCCATCCTCCCTAATGCCATTACCCTCGTCCTCCCCTCCTCCGTCACCATCCACCCCACCATAAACATTTCCCGCGTAAAACCATATAAAGCCCCGCTAGCTGGGCAAAATGTGTACAAACCTGACGCCATTACCGTGACCAAAGACCATCACGAAGAATACGAAGTGGACAGTATTGTCCAATCATGATTACACCGCGGAAAACTTCAGTATCTCGTCCACTGGAAGGGATGGGACGAAGTAGATCGGACTTGGGAACCCGCCGCCAATTTGAAACACACTCAGGATGCTATCAACGACTTTCATGCAGCTCACCCTGCGGCTCCACGTCCTATCCACGGGATCTCTGAAGATCAATTTATGTCCCTCTTCTCTCCGTTCGGCCCCTCCTATTCAGAATTCACCAACTCGAGACTGGATCTCGAAGCTGGTGGATGGGGGTAGTGTTATAGTTCTGGACCTCATGCTACGTATTTTCACTTTTCTTCATCTTATCGAACTTAGTCAAATTCACTTTCGCGATTACGTGACCTAGTCACATGATCTGACCCCTTTTGGATCACGTGACATTCTGCTCTTCCTCGACACGTGACCTAGCACGTGACCGTGGGATAACATGTGACTCGAGTCT
>JBBPRT010000535.1:0-10566 GCA_038093175.1 Boletus hoseneyae | reverse complement strand
CTCGCCTCCCAAATCAATATGCAAGCGGATCGTCTCCTCCACCTTCTCTGCATGACCGCAGGCAGTCAACGTCTGGACCGCCATCGTAACACTCTCGTTTCCATCTCCCAAAACCTAGAACAAGCGTCTTCATGACTCCTTCATCAATTAGGCATGCCCATCTTTGCCTCCGACCTCAATCATTTCCACTATGAAACGATCACTCGTGACCTTCCACATTGCATTCCTTCTTATACTCCCCGAGAAGCTCACGTCTACGAACCCCCTTTGAAACCGGATGGAACCTTAAACAAGTGCAACCTAGTAAATAGGGTGCACGCGTGATCTGATAGAAACGACGGAGGACGTAGTTGTGTCGTAGACGACAACGAGGACGATAGTTGAATTGCAAGTGGGAATAGAGATGTAGAAGTAACGGAGCATCCGATAATGAGGATGAGACGGCAGAGAGAAGATAGGAAAGAAGAGTGGTAAACAATTGTCCAGGCCCCAAGGGAGAGTAGACAAGTGAATAGGACTGGGGATAGACGACAGAAGGGAGCGGTATATATATGATACTAAGGGAGTTTAGGGTAGGTCGTCTGAGTCCTAAATACTTGAGGGCCGGTGAGGGAAAGTTAATGATAAGAAACATGAGGGAAACGCAAGGTAACCGTGAGGCGTGACATCATAGATAAGATGAGAGTCTGGACCAGGTCTAGACTCGAGTCACGTGTTGTCCCACGGTCACGTGTGAAGTCACGTGACGAAGAAGAGCGGAATATCACGTGATCTAAAAAGGAATAAGTCAGGTGATTTGGTCACGTGACTGCGAAAGTGAAAACGACTAAGTCCGATAGAGTAAAGAAAATTGAAAGTACGCAGCGTAAGGGTCCTGAACTAAAACCTAGAACAAGCGTCTTCATGACTCCTTCATCAATTAGGCATGCCCATCTTTGCCTCCGACCTCAATCATTTCCACTATGAAACGATCACTCGTGACCTTCCACATTGCATTCCTTCTTATACTCCCCGAGAAGCTCACGTCTACGAACCCCCTTCATCTACTCCATCAGCTTCTTCGTCCTCCATCACCGCTGAAGAGCAAATCCTCCTCGAACGTGCTGACTTTGGAATCGAAATCCGCCGCGATGGCACTATCAACGGTGTCCCCATTGACGCCCCTCTACCCCGTAATCATCCCCGCTTCGGCGAAACCTGCTTCGAATGTCACCACCTTGGACACCGTCGTGTCAACTGCAGGTGGTACACCTGTCCTTACTGCGGTGAACCCGCACCCAATCATACCCAAGGCCAATGTCCTCGTCGCCACCGCTCCCCTCCTGCCGTCATCTCTTCCTCCTCATCAGGAAGTTCTTCTTCCGCACCTCGCCCTGTCCCTCCTCCTTGCCATTCTAACCAGATGATTCCAGCTAATGCCACTATTCCTCGTCGCCGTCGCCGCTCTGCATCCCCTCCTATTCTTAATCACTCTGATCAGAAAGATGTCTATGATGATACTGCTTATGCAAACATGACCGGCTCCCCCGGCTATACCTATCATGACTTCTGACTCCCTCATCATCGTTTTATACGCTGCGCTTCTCCACGGTGGCATGGACCCTTACCCTTCTCCAGTGTTTCGGGCATAACAGGGGGGTAATGTTACGTTTTCTTTGTACACTTTATTCTTTCTCCTTGTTGGATGAGGACCGACCTCACCAAAACATGTACTCATCCTCGTCTATGCTAACCTTCTTCCTCGGACTAGTACTTGGCCGTTCAAGCCCCGTCAAGTACCTCTCACGTGACCTTATCTTCTGACTCATTCTTGCTTACACTTTAGATACGACGCCATCATATCTCATATCTTCTTATCTCCTTATCTCCACTGACTAATCGTTCTCTCCATTTCCATTCATTTCCATCCGATTAGTCATCTTCACCTTGGCTTGTGTATATAAATCCGTCGAATACCGTCTTGTATTCCCCACGCTAGTCTTACTCAATTCTACCTGAGTCCTAGCTTCACTCTGCGCTCGTCCAAGTGTCCCTTGGGTCTCTCTAAGTCTTCGTCGTACTTCTGAGTCGATGCTCTTCGTTTTACCTATCGACTATTGCCGATAGCCTCCAACCCTTACCAACAGGTAGTGGCCGTCGTCTTGTCAAGAAACCCTTGACCCTTGTCTCTAGGAAAGCTTCCTAGGAGAAACCTCTGCATCTGGAGCCTTCAACCTCCATCCTTGAGTCTTCGCTCGTCCCTACCCGGGCCAAGCGTAACACATACCTACCACAATTCCTCATGACAATTCTTCTGATCCAAATCAATGGATACCTTCACAAATGCCACCAAGATCTGAATCTCCACTTCACTCTAGTCCTGAATCAAGTCCAAGTCCTCCACCTCCAAGAATGCTCTTTACACCTACACGTCCTGGTATAAGAAGATCTAAACCAGACACAGGATATAGAAGTGATATAGAGGATCATCACCAACACAAACAATTCCTTGTATCTGATTCACCTCCTTCATCTACAGACAAAGATCACTGGTTAGTACCCACTCCAATACCTCCAGTTTGAATGCCACCCAGACAACGTCCTGGAGAAACACTACCAGAATTTCGTATTTGTCCTCATCAGTATCATCCCACTTGTGATAAGAGATCTTCGTTTAGACCTCCTCTTGAGCAACGCAATTCTAATCACATTCCTCAACCTCACATCTTACCAGATAATATATATGGTAACCAATCAGCAGTCGAGATTGAGCGAGATATTAGAGCAGGACTAACACCAATTCAGAAGGAGTCTCAATCTAGAGCTGAATCACCGATTCAAGCAGATCCTGTTCAAAAAGAACAGAGACCCACAAATGAAAGTGAGAATCTTGGAGAAATGTATAGTGCAAAATGAATGCAACACCACTTTGCACAAGCTATCAATCATGGAGAATGGTTAGTACCAAAACAATACCAAGATATAGCTAAGCTTCTTCAAGATCAACAAATAGCTTGGTATGACATAGCTAAAGACAAAATAAAGTCTTTACATGAATGAAAGGTATGGAAACTTGTTGATCTTCCTAAAGGAAGACAACCTATCAAAGGAAGATGGGTATTTGCTATATGCCCTGGCAATTGAGTTAAAGCTCGTTTCGTTGTTAAAGGTTTTACTCAAATCTTGGAATAGATTATGAAGAAACCTTTTCTCCTGTTGCAAGATTTGAAATAGTAAGACTGGTTCTTGCACTAGCAGCACTTCATGATTGGAAAATTGAAGTGCTAGATGTTAAAACCACCTTTCTTTTTGGCGAGCTAGATGAAGAAATCTACATGGTGCAACCAGAAGGCTTCATAATTAAGGGCCAGGAACAAAAGGTCTGTCATTTACAAAGAGCCATTTATGGTGTTAAACAAACAGCCCTTCAATGGAATAAACTGCTTCATCAAAGCCTTGTTTCTTTTGGATTCAAGAGATGCACCTCCAATTTAGGGGTTTATGTCAAATTCATTGAAAAAGACATTATTCTTCTTATTATCATCTATGTTGATGATGCTTTTTTTCTTGGTAGCAACAAAGTGCAGGTTCTTTCTAACAAAAAGCAGTTTATGCAGAAATGGGAATCTAGAGATCTTGGCGAAGCCAAAGAATATCTGGGAATGCATATTATCAGAGATAGATCAAAGCAATCTCTTATCCTTGATCAAAACAAATATGCATCTAAAGTTGTAAAACAATTTGGTCAAGAGAACTGCAAAGAAACTAATGTTCCTCTACCTACCAGTTACATTCCGAGACCCAATGAAGGTAAAGAAAATCCTTCTCTACGCAGTTGTTATCAATCGGTCATAGGATCCTTGCTTTACATCATGCTTGGAACCAGACCAGACATTGCATATGCTGTTATCAAGATGTCGCAATATTCTTCTAATCCATCATTTTCAGAAAGCGATTCAAATTGTTCACTACTTATCACACTTTGAGACCTTGTGTATCAAGTACACAGCGACAGGTAACAATTCCAGTCTCATTGCTTACTCTGATACAGATTGGGCAGGAGATGTTGAAACTTCTCCTTCAACAACTGGATATGCTATGTTCCTTGCAAACAGAATTGTCTCTTGGCTTTCCAGATAACAAAAGTGTGTCTGGCTTTCATCTACAGAAGCTGAGTATTGTGGAATGACAGAATGTGCTAAACAATTACAGTGGATATGTAATCTCTTCAGAGAAATTAAGATTCCACTAGAGCACATACCTATGTGTGTGGATAATCAAGGGGCAATCTTTCTGGACTCCAATCCAGCACAAGAGGTAGAACTAAACATGTTCGCATTTCACAACATTACATACATGAAGCTGTTGAATATGGTGAAATTGAACTTTACTATGTTGACACTAATTCACAGTTCACAGACATCTTTACCAAAAACCTAGGAAAGAAAAAACTCCTAGAGGATAGGAAACAATTAACTCTTATTCCATTCCCAACATGAACAGTGAGGAGGAGTGTTGAGATTTAACCTTATCACTACGATATGGTTAAACTAGACTAACGCATAACGAACAATTATGCAACACCATTATTACTAATTGTTCATTAGTCACTGATCAGTCTAGATTCACCCTTAGATTATTTAATCTTACCATGTGATCTTATCTATCACATGAGGTGCTTACACTATTCATATTGGTCATATTGATACAATCTCATTGTATTTTTCTTACTCATCATTTGAGTCTTTATGAAACCGGATGAAGACCTAGAACGAGACAACCTAAGAGAATAGGGTGTCAAGTGACTTAAACAAAGAGAATTGGGAAGATATGTTGAAGTAGGAACACAGTGACAGCGAGATGTTGGTTGAGGAGGTTGGCTTCGATGCGAACGACGAGATAAAGGTTGGTGATGGGAACAATGACGGTTAACAAATGGAGCATCCAATTATGAGGATGAAACGGCTAAGTGCAATGGTAGAGATAGGAGTAGTAACAAATGTTCCAGGCCCCCAAGGGAGAGTAAGACAGATGAATAGGACTGGGGGTAGATGACGTAGAGGTAGGGTTTATATATGTAAGTACAGGGTTTTAGGGTAGGTCATTTGAGTCCAAAAAGGTTGAGGGCCGGTGTGAGAGAAAGAAGTAGAGAAGAAAGATAAGAGATATGAGGAGAATGCAAGGTGTCCATGAGGCGTGACATCATAGATAAGATGATGGTCTAGACTGGGAGATGGACCAGAGGTCACATGGTTCCCATGGTCACGTGCAGAGGTCATGTGACGAAGAAGAGCGGAATGTCACGTGACCGAAAGAGGAGTTAGTCATGTGATGTCAAAAGTGAAAATATTGTTAAGTACAATGAGTGAAAGAAGAATGAAAATATAGCATGAGGTCCTGAACTATAACACTACCCCCCATTCACCAGCTTTGAGATCCAGTCTCGAGTTGGTGAATTCTGAATAGGAGGGACCGAATGGAGAGAAGAGAGACATAAATTGTTCTTTGGGGATCCCGCAGATAGGACGTGGAGCCACAGGATGAGCTATGTGAAAGTCGTTTATGGCATCTTGGGCGTGTTTGAGATTTACGGCGGGTTCCCAGGTGCGATCCACCTCGTCCCATCCTTTCCAATGGATGAGGTATTGTAATTTTCCGTGGTAGAGACGTGATTGGACGATATAGTCCACTTCATATTCTTTGTGACAGTCTTCTGTCATGGTAACGGCGTTTGGTTTGTACACGTTTTGCCTGGCTAGCGGGGCTTTATAGGGTTTAATGCAGGAAATATTGATGGTGGGATGGATAGATACGGAAGAAGAAAGGACGAGGGTGACGGCATTAGGGAGGACAGCGGAGATACGGTATGGACCAATGAATTTTTGGGTTAATTTACAGGCAGGATAAGGAAGAGATAGGTGATCTGTTGAGAGCCAGACAAGATCACCAATAGTATATGTGGGAGTGGACGAACATTTGGATTCTTGTGCGTGTGACATCTGATCGCGTGTTTTCTGAAGTGTTTCTCTAATTTCATTGTGGGAACATCCGATGTTTTTAGTGAATGACCCCCCAAGGGTTTTAGTGGACGTCGTAGGTTCTGATCCCATGTGAGGTGCATAGTTGCGTGTGACTGAGAATGGTGAAGTACCGGTTGCTGTTGTAATGGCATTATTATGAGCGAATTGAGCCATCTTTAGCATAGATGCCCAAGAATCCTGATTTTTTGCCACATAGGCCCATAGGTATACGAGGATCTCCTGATTGATCTGTTCTGTTTGTCCGTCTGTCTGTGGATAGTATGCCGTTGACAGCTTCTACCGTATGCCCAAGACTTTGCACAACTCTCTGGTAAACTCTAAGATGAATTGTGGTCCCCTGTCAGATAGAATAGTGTTAGGAAGTCCGTGGAGACACCATATGTGATCTCTAAATAAGGAAGCTAAGTCCAAGGAAGAAGTGGTTTTCATACAAGGGAAAAGAACGATTTCTTTAGAAAAACGGTCCACAACAACCCCTATAGAATCAAAGCCGTGAGAAAGGGGAAGTCCGGTGACAAAGTCAATGGAAATGTCCTCCCATGGATAGGAAGCAATGGGTAAGGGGAGAAGTTTTCCTGCTGGTGGCCTTGATGAACCCTTCGTGTGGGAGCACACCTGGCAGTGTTTGATGTACGTGGAAATGTCTTTGGCGGCACCAGGCCACCAGTAAAACTTTTGAATGGAAGAAATGGTACGATCGCGGCTGGGATGACCAGCGACTGGAGAGTCATGAAAAATAGATATAAGTTCATTTCAAAAAGAAGGGGGCACGAAAACAATGCCATTCAAATTTCTGAAGAGTCTGTCCATTGCGTAGTATTCGTATTCATTGACTGTGTCAACATTCAACCTAGAAGATTCCATGCATAATTTAGTTTTGAAGTTTGGGGCGAGAGATGTGGAAGAAATGGCTTGAACTCCTGTGGAGCCAAACCCTTTGTTGTTTTGTTCTGACTCGTCAAGAGTCTTTGATTTTGATAATGTTGGGTTTTCTATTTTTTCAATAATTAGTTGTGCAATGCGGTCAAATTTGGAGACGTGAAAAAGGGAATCGGAATGGTTAAAGAGAATTACACCAATTTCTCCCCTATAATCAGTGTCAATGACTCCAGCCATGACATCGATTTTGTGTTTGAAGGCAAGGCCCGAATGAGGTGCAATTCTCCCGTAAGTTCCGATTGGGAGTTGGATCTTGACATGGGTGGGGATGAGTTTTTGATCGTGGGCAGGGATGTCAAGATCGATGGTGGAGTACAGGTCGAAGCCTGTGGTGGAGGAAGAGTCCTTCGAGGGTAAGTGAGCGTCGGGAGAGGTGAGTTCAATGGGGATAGATAAGGAAGAGGAATGGAGAACATCAGAAGTAAAAATGGTGATGTTCTCATTTAATTTATCAACTGCATTGCCGTGATCTGGGCGACAAGACAAAGCATCGGCACGACCGTTCCTGTTGTCGGGTTTATAAATGAGCATATAGTTGAACTCTTGCAGAAGTTTGTGCCATCGCGCTTGGCAGCCAGAAAGCATTTGTGGTTTTTTCCAGTATTCAAGATTTTTATGATCTGTTCAAATCTCAAAATTAGCCTTTCCAATGAGATAATGACGCCACTCCTCAAGAGCGCATATAATAGCGAGCAACTCCTTATCATAGACTGGGTAGTTGTGCGTGGCAGAAGAAAAAGAGTGAGAAAGGAAAGCGCAAGGGCGCCATAATTTATCCTTCCCTAGGATGGATAATACTGCACCAGAGGCGATGTCACTGGCATCTGTTTCAATGTGCATGTCTTTTGAGGAGTCAGGGAATGCCAGAAGTGGCACGGCTGTGAACTGTTTTTTGAGCATGTCAAATGCTATTTGTTGAGCCTCCCCCCAAATGTAAGGTACATTCTTTTTGGTGAGGTCATTGAGGGGGCGGGCAATCTGTCCAAAACCGTTAATAAAATGTCGATAATAGTTACACAACCCCAAGAAGGATTGGAGCTGTTTTAACTTGGTAGGTGCTGGCCAATCAAGGATGGCGTCGACCTTTTTTAGTTGCATGCCGACACCGTTAGCTGAAACTATTATGCCTAAAAAGTCAACTTTGTCAGCATTAAATACACATTTTTTGGGTTTTGCATAAAGGTCGTTCTCGCGAAGCCTATGGAGAACTTCCTTGACGACCTCTGAGTGTTCCTCATCGGATTTGTTTTTGTATAAATACACATGTTGTCCAAGTAGATGATGACAACAGTGTACATGTCATTGAAAATGTCATTCATCATCTGTTGGAAGGTAGGTGGACTGTTAGTCATGCTGAAATACATTACTACAGGCTCATAAGCCCCTAGTGGTGTTACAAACATGGCTTTCCACTCGTCGCCTTCTTTGATGCGAACATTATTGTATCCCCACCTAAGGTCAAGGCAGGTGAATTTGTCTGTGCCTTTAAGGCGATCGACAAGTGCTGAAATAAGCGGAAGAGGGTAAGAGTTTTTAACTGTACCCTCATTTAAATAATGATAGTTTATAACCAAACATTTTTTGCCTATCTTTTTGGGAATAGAGAAAATGGGAGCCGTTTGAGGAGACTTGGAAGAGCAAATATACCCCTTCTCTTGCTCGGAAGCTATAAAGTTATGAACTTCTTTGAGTTTGGCATTGGAAAGGGGGATTACCCGACCCTTTTTGGGAACAAAGTCAGGTTTGAGATCAATAGCGTGGTCCCATGGTTTGCGGACCGGCATCTGTTGTGATTCATTTTTGCTGAAAACGTCAAGGAATTCATGATATTGGGGAGGTACCTTTTCAGCGAGGCCCTCCTTGATGGATCATACAGAGGCATTCCAAATGCTGTGGATGAGGTTTGCTGCATTGATTGTAACACAGTTACGAGTGCAGTGGCAGAAGTTTATTGTTTTTTCAACCCAGTTGATGAGGGGGTTGAAACCGGATGGAGACTTGAACAACTTAGACCTGCATATTCGCAGGGATGAGGCGTGAACTAATAGAGATGACTTGTTGAAGATGGGTGTCGATGATGACGACGAGAGCGATGGTAAAAGATGATGATGGAATTGAAACATAGAATCGACGGAGCATCCGATTACGAGGATGAGACGGCGCAGTGCAATGGTAGAGAAGTAGAGTAGTAAACAAAATGTCCAGGCCCCCAAGGGAGAGTAGACAAGTGAATAGGACTAAGGAAAAGACGACAGAAGGGAACGGTATATATATGATACTAAGGGAGTTTAAGGTAGGTCGTCTGAGTCCTAAATACTTGAGGGCCGGCGAGGGAAAGTTAATGATAAGCAAACATGAGGGAAACGCAAGGTAACCGTGAGGTGTGACATAATAGATAAGACGAGAGTCTGGACCAGGTCTAGACTCGAGTCACGTGTTGTCCCATGGTCACGTGTGAGGTCACATGACGAAGAAGAGCGGAATGTCACGTGATCTGAAAAAAGGGGTCAAGTCATGTGCCTAGGTCACGTGACTGCGAAAGTGAAAAGTTGCCAAGTACGAAGAGATGAAGAAAAGTGAAAAATGTATCGTGAGGTCCAGAACTATAACAGGGGTTGTGGCATTTAAACCAGTTGTAGCCTAGATAAATACAGTGAGTACCCAAATTAGTTACCAAGGCGTTGACTCCTTTGGACTGTCCTTGATAAGATAAGACTAAGAAAACGTAATTAGTGATGTTACCGTGTGACAATGTCAAGCCATCGGCATTAGAGATAGAACAAGGAAGGGATAATTTTTTTAGTTGGAATACCAAGTGCTTGTATCCATTTTTTGTCCACAAAAGTCTGGCAGGCACTAGAGTCGAGTAGAGCTTTTTCTGTTGTTTTTTGCCATTTGTTATTGTTTTTGTAATAGATATTGGTGATGATTCTGAGGTTAAGGTTAGCAGGGGAGGATTTTAAAGAAGACAAAGATTGGATAGAAGTATTTTTTATTTTTTGAGGAGAATTAAGCACGCTGTGTTTTACTTCTGGCACTACGCTCAAGTGAGACGCTCCTTCAGAAGGCAAAGAAGAACTAGATGATACTACAAAGTTCAATGAGTTACTGCTGACCAACCCACTATCCATCTCCCCTAAGATTGCAAACCGATTGTGAGAAGGAGAAGAGGAAAAGTAAGTAAAAGAAATATTGTCCTTGGCCAAATGAACACCTCCCAGGTTCATTTGGCTTGGCCTTTTCCCTTAAGTCCATCGGCAGCTAGCTGCCGTGCTTGTGCCATAAATATATCGTAGTAGAAAGCCTTCACTTCCTCTGTCTGCCACAGTGGGGCAGATGAGGGCACTGGTGAAGGTGTGGAGTGAGATGGGGTGGGGATAGGTACGATACTGGTGGTGGAGGCGAGCTCGATCTTGCGAATATTGGAATGGGGTGGGATATAGCAGGTTTGACCTATGGTGGGGTCGAAGACTTGTTGGTCATGAGGATGACGGGGCTTTTTGCAATTGTGGGAGAGGTGACCGACCTCTTCGCAGTTGTAACATTTGCGTGTCTCCGTTGTTTGTTGTATGGCGTGCATGTCCATTGGGGCTCCTCGTCCTGGTTG
>JBBPRT010000534.1:0-10569 GCA_038093175.1 Boletus hoseneyae | reverse complement strand
ACAGTACGAGAAGAGAATAGAAAAAGTACCTACGAATTCCATCATGGCGATGGGCGACCACGGTCTCCACCTAAATCACGTCCGTCGTATTCGGAGCACGAAACAGTCTCCTGAGGAATGATGCGAACGAGCACGGTTCGCTTACAGACTCAGATGTTTTTTTTTTTTTTTGCTGTCATGCGTGCTCGCACGGCATCATACCATAATCATTCTCGGTTCAATCAAACTCCATTTGTCGCCCCCCTACTTTTGCACTGATGTGAGACTACAGGGGCTACATCAGATATGTATGCGATGAGGGACCCACGTAGGACCGAAACTCAAAACTCAATATGACCCAAAGTCGTCCCAGGCGTTTGAAACCAAGTAGCGGCGATCACGCAACTGATCTTCAACCTCGGGAGGTAGTAGCAAGGCGCGATGGATGGATTCAAGCGAATGTAGATCAAGAGGAAGTTGTACGGGATTAAGGTGGTGTTCGAGCTTTGGAGGCGATAACAGGAACTGAGCTCGAGATGCAGAGATGATTGTTGCTCGTGGCGAAACCTGTGATACCAGCTAATTGACCCAATCTGGTCGAGGACGTTCTCATGCATTTTTTCAATCAAGATATTCCCGTGCTCGCCAGATCAGGACGTTACCTAAGTTGGGGGGTGGGTGGTTGTGGTTGTGCGCAAAAGTATCAGATAAACATATGAGCACTTGGTGAAAGAGCGTGAAAGTGTGGGTGCGAAGGAGTCGGAGAAAATTAAGATTTCATTCTTTGGGAATCGTTCCTAATGTAACGTTACTGATCAAACGGCCACGTTCAAAGAGATGCGACCAAGTCTCATGCCAGTGAGACCGGTGCCCCACGGAATAGGCGGATATTCCGACATGCTCCTCTCATGGCGCATCTAGGCACTCGAATATCAAGCCTGGTTGCATCAGGTAGAGAAATGGGCGTGACACACCTCTGAAACGTGTTGCTCTGAGTCCATGTGGTTTCAACCGAAGAGAAGCACAGCAGGGGTAAACATTGCACAAATGTCGCCAACTCTGCATAACGCCATCCGCAAAGCTTATCCAGTTTAGTCAAATGAATGGTGGGGGTGCACGTCAACCCACTGTGAATGAAGTATCCGTTCTCAGGAGAGTGACTTGCCGAAACTCAAAGCAGTGGGAGAGATCTCGTAAGGTGTGGTGGTGCGAAAAGAGTAACGAGCTCACGACGACCTAGGGGCCACGAAACGTGAGCAAGGACGCCTTGAGGACATGTTGATGTCAGTTCACCCGGTGGGCGAGAATGAAAAACACGGACGGTACGGGTGGTGTGAGCAGGGCAGCCGCCCTAGTTTGGCTTAGCTCTGGTGGGGTCGGTGCATTCGGCCATCCCCATACGTGCAAAAGAAGCTATTCAGCGGCACGACGAGTGATGTCACTAGTGGACATTCTCGCCTTCGTCGCGAAGAATACCACAAGGACAGATGAGTCATAAGAGCGGGAAGCGATCTAGGATAGGTAAGTTGAACAAAAGTGTGAGAACCACAAGGTGGCCCAAAGCCGTGTCGGGTAGATGCGGCATCGCTGAAGTATCCAGCAGGACGGTCGACTATTTCGTAAGTTTTTACTCAGCCTACACCCGAAAAGTCCGCAGAAACTCTACGACTCACAGGAGATATAATTGGCGCGACTCTCCTGAACAAGGCCGTGGCTCGTTTCGTACAAACCGTCGGAACGGTGCACTGGATGCGACAGGGCCTGTCATCCACATTGACTCGCCTCATTGCAAACCAGTGTCTTGTGGATATGTATACCCAGGAGACGATGATCATCACGATGGGAAGATACCTATGATTATGTAATCCAAAGTTGACTTGTCCAAGTGCGACCTTGTCCAAGCCCTTTTGGCATTTTTCAAAATTTCGGTTGAGCTGACAGACCGATTATGGCCATTAAACATCTCGAAAGTGAGCGGTTTTTGTTTTACTTTTTGGCAGTTGATTCCAAACTTTGCTGCAGACTATCTCACCGAGCGGAAGCACTTGCAAACATTGCCTTTGAGCGTGTTATCCGACTCGCGTCTTGGGATTGATGCGTCCTATTATTTGCAGCAGCTCACCGACAACCCGCCTTCGCGTGAACCTCTTCTTGCGGCCACGGGTGGTCTTCCTCTCGCCTTAACCCAGCGCATCGAAGCCGATCTTCGAGCCCTCGAAAAACTTCATATCAAGCCCGTCTTTGTCTTTCCCGGGCTGCTTCCTGCCAAGCGGTGGAAACAATACCAACACCATGCCGAATACAACGAAGCTTGCAGAGACAGGAGAGAGGCATGGTCCAAGTACGAAGCTGGCCAGGAGGAGGCGGCCATCAAGTTGTTCGAGGGCCGCAGTGGTCTCAGTCAATGGGATCTCTGGCGCATGGTTCTTCGTGTCTTTAGGCATCGGAATGTCGAGTTTCTTGTCGCACCATATGTCGCTTGGGCACAGGTGCGTTCCCATACAGCTTCGATGCATCCTGTTCACGCCGCATCAAGTTGATCTATCTCCTTCGACACTCCAAATCATATATCCATGCAATCTATGGTCCAACCGATACGTTGCTCTATCCGGGCGTGGACAAGCTGATTACGTCTCTCGATCTCACTTCTAGCGCGCCATCGTTCACCTTTACCTCCAAGCGCTCGATCTTGAATGACCTCGGGGCAAGTGAAGACCAGTTTCTCGACATTGGAATATTGGTCGGGTTCGAGCACTCTCCCACCTTTCCTCCCAACATGCATGACCAAGCGCTCAAAGCGACGGTCGACATGGTCAAATACTACAAGTCAGGGCACGCTGCGGTGACTGCGTTTTCAGAGCACCATGGTGTCAAATCGACGCAATACGCGGACCAGTATGCCCGGACACGATCCATGATCAAGTATTCCCTGATATTCTCGTCCGAAGGGACTGTTGTACCGCTTGCTCTTGCGATCACCAGTCCGTCTAGTCACGGTCCGAATCACCATCCGCATCATCCGACAGCGGCGGATATCCCCTCTGACCTGCACGAGATCTTTACGCACCGATTACCAGACGAGGTCTATTTCTATCTGTCGCGAGGTCTCTTGGGTCCTCAAGCGCTGGTTTGGTTGACAAGTGGACAGATTGTTGAGCCTCCGCCTCTTGACAATGGGGAAACGACAGAGTACAAGCGATTTGTGAAGGAGGTTATCACTGATGGGCAGACGGGGCCACGGGCGACGGCACTTGCGCTGATCAGCAGCGTTGCACACACGTTTTGGAACAACCGAAAGGTGATGGGTAATTTCTGGTTTGAAAATCCGGCGCCGCATGGACAGAAACCTGTACAACACAATTCTGCACAGACGGTGCAACTGGTGGAGCGTGTTGCAGGGTGGAATGTTGGCTACGCGATCGTGGAGGAGGAGCTGAGACGACAAAATGTGGGTCGTGTTTGGTGTTGTGGCTGAAGCTGACGAGATGTCTAGTCATCGACGATTGATTTCGCATTGTGTCTTGGTGCGACAGCGTCTGAAAAGTTGGCGTTGCGGACCAAGGGCAAGACGAGTGTGCCGAGTGGACAGTTGGACAAGAAGGACGAGGTCGTCGCGAACGTGATTTGGCGATTCCTTGAACTGAGAGGGTGAGTGACGAGCTGTGTGTCTGGACAGGGACCGAGAGATGAAGAGTACAGGTTCCTGTTGAACTCCCACATGCACTCTCCGTTGGCAAGAGCGATGTATACGGCGATCAAACAGGCACGACTGAATGACAAGTTTCAAGAGCCGCTGTATTTATTCCTGGAGCTAGTGAGAGCGGGGGTGATGCATGGTCACCTGTGGTCCGGGCGAGCGTTTAGTGGCGGGCCCAGTTTCGGTACCGGTAAGAGTGGGCTCTCACGATTGACGGCTGGCTGATGTGAGCGATGCAGATGATGAAAAGTCGTGTATGCTGTTGGTGATGAGGGTGCTGAGCATTGTGCCATTGAACTTTAAGGTGAGAGAGAGGGCGACCAGTTGGGGCATGATGTTGACGCATTACAGCCACAAGCATGGTCCGCTCCGTTGTCACGTGAACTGCTTGTGTTTAACTCGTTTGTGCGATCGCTGACACGGGCACTACGCACGTTGCTGGAGGTGACGACGGTGAACATGCTGCTCCGGAGTGACGCACGACGGGCGCGGGATGATCTGCTTGATATCACGATATCGCTTTCGTTTCAGGCGGAGGTGAACACTGGATTTGGGGTGCTCGCAAAGGTGTACTTGGACACGCTGACGCACCTGAACAACCAAACGAGGGTGCGTGATCCGAATATGGAAGGGGTGAAGGAATGCAAGCAAATGGCGCTCGAGATCTGCGAAGAGACGTTTCCAGGGGTGAAGTTTCCTAAACAAGAAGTGGAGCGAGGATTTCGATTCTGGGACATTGTAAGTGGACATGCTGGGATGGTGAAGGCGAGGCTGACATGCGCTAGGCGTTGACCGCCATGAGGCAGCTTCACTCGGAGGGTGCGGTGTTGCGCGAGCTGATCGACCAGTTTGAAGCGGCCGAAGCGTGGCTGGCCCCGATGCGACCATGATGGACACGTGACTGTAGTCGGAGTGTATAAAATATCATCTCCGATTGAAATATGTGTGGAGTGGATCTGAGATCTGATCTTGATCCGAAAAAGGGAATCTGTCTGTTTAGATCTCTCTCTCATCGCGTCGGCTCGCGTGGCCTGTTTATAAACTTGCCAGTCGTTTCTTGTTTCCTTGCTATCATGTTCCACCTCTTCGACATCACCAAACATCCCCGCCATCTCTACGTCTGTCAGCCGCACACAATCCAGATCATACAGCTCGTCGAAGGACCACCCCCACCACCACGACCCATATCGTCCGTCATCCAGTCCTCCTCATGCCCAACCACGTCCGACTCTGACGAGGACTGCTCGTCCTATTGCTCCTCCATCATCACCCCTGACGAGTCATCCCAAGACCGCGAACCCGTCCCGTGGACGGACGACACCTTTAACACCCGCATGAAGCGCGTGCATGCCTGGAGGTCGCAAGCATCCTGCACCGTGTCCGGTACGACCCCCTCGCACACTTGCATCGCTCTCTGACACCCTGCAGAGACACGGTCACCGTCCCTAAAACGCAAGACGAGTCCCCAGCAGACAGAGGACGATGCGGTGCGTGACAGGTCTCCACCCCTCCCCACGTCTCTCATCTCGTCCCGCAGGTGTCGCATACGTCAAAACGATCACGCTCGCGCGACGGCACGTCCAGACTCACGGGACACCCCTGTCCTGCCTGTGATACCCTATTCCCGTCGCTCTCCAGTCTACGCACACACGGCCGCGCACCGGACATACCAGAGGCATGTCGTGTCGCGGTCGAGTACAATTTCGAGTAGCCTTTTCCACCTGACGATCATGATCACACCATTCGCATTGTTGTACGATAATCCACCACTATTTTGCACCCGTCTACCGTACATACGTTTCTCATTGTGCAAGTCTCGCTTGTACGTTGTCTGATCCTAGTTCACCTTAATTATGCCATATTAATACACCACTTGTCTCGCTTCGCCCCCCCACCAAGGGTCGCAACACACTCGAATATCGGTGCAATCACTGCCCATCGAGATGACATGGGAAAACGACCTGGTCAGTGCACCGCACTCTTGCATCCGGCAAAAGCTTGTCCGAGCGAGTTTGCCGTAACGCCCGACCCGCATCAGTGGCACGTCGCCGTTCATTTTCTCATCCTACTAGTGTGGAATGTGTCACTAGGTCAACGGACAAACGTTCAAGATCCCCGTGGTGTGAGAGTCGCACTGCGGTGAGAACGACGACTTGAAACTCGTCCAAAGGGTCGCTTCTTGCCCGTCGTGCGTTTCTTTTTCGGCGTTGGTTCATGTAGATTCTCTTCTCCTTCCGCCCCCATCGCATCCGTATTCCGTCATCGAACCATCATCCACGACCGCGGTGCTCCGACTCGGGGGAGCACCCTGGACCGACTGGCGATGCATTGCACCGCTCCGGAGATGCCACACCCCCGACGTGTGTGTGTGTGTGTCTTTAGAACACGCCAGGCGCGGTACCGCATGTCCCAGACCTGCGAGAACACAGCACCGAAACGGACGCTGAGAAACGCCATAAAAATGGAACAGAGTTTCATTTGCAAGTGCGTTGTCCCCGTGGTAAACTGGGGTACTCACGCTCAGAGTTTAGAATCCTAGGCCTGGGAGTCCGTCCTCAAGGTGGTTTCCAAATTGGCCTGAGAGCCGGTCACCCATACTGCGGATGGCGGAATGGGGTCCCATTGGACGATGGTCGTCTTGGCTAGGATAAGACAGACCGTTCATTATTCTTGGTGTCATCGTTTGGCGATCACCCGTCCAGAGAGCGCTTTTGCACGCTTCGAGTGACCGCCTCGTGTTGCACCGAATGGAAGGACGCTTGTTCCGTGGTGTTCACACGACGCACCATATCGCCATTGGTGACCGTTTCAGGTCGAAAACCTGGGAGGGTGTCTTTTTTGAGGTAGCGGTGCGATCAGAAGACGACACAATTTGGTCAAATCGAGCTCGAAAACTCTTTTTGCGACGTCCCACGACGTGATTCATATCGTAGTTTCATCTATGAAAATTCATGTAAACTGGTGCTCGCGTTGGATGTTCCGACAGACGGACGTTTCCTTTTTTGCACCACCACCACGTCCATGTTCCATCGCGCACCCCAAATACCGCCCTTGGACACGAGACCAACGCCGCGCATCCACAGACGCTGCGCTCGGCTCCTCGTCGTCCTGTTCCTGTCCTCCTGGGTGCTCGTCTGGCTCTACACCCACCAGCCCGGACAAGACTCACCGCCGAGCGACGACGCAGATCACGCCTTACCTCCGCTCTATGAACCCTACCACGACTATGAACGACACCTCCCACAGCACAACCTTTCCTTGCCTTTTCCAGAGGGCCGAGACGCCAAATTTTTCTGGGTGCCCAATCATGTCACCGGTCAGTCGTGTGTACTTCCCGGATGGGACCACCAGGGGTAACAGCTTGCAGCATCGGGTTGGGGAAACGCCATGCAGGAGCTCCTCCTCAACGCCCTCCTCGCACACGAGACAAATCGAGCGTGAGTACCCTGCACTCCCGGCGACCACGCAATGACCGCCCCCTTCCAGGTTCGTCTTTGATAATTATACATGGACGCGCGACGGCCCAGAGTATGCTCAGTACAACGGCAAGCTGATCCCAGCCCGAATACCCCTTTCAGCCATCCTCAGCGGTACGTCGTCCCACGTCCCTCCATCATCCGCCTCTCCAACCCCGTCTGCGATGTTTCAGGTCCTATCATTGGCTCCGCATTTGATCCTGGGGATCCCACACCCCGCGCCGTGCACAAGGACTACTTTAAGCAAGTGTGTCCGAACCCGACCAGCTTGAACAGCGACAGCGTCGTGGACGGCTACATCAGATACGACAACAACGTCCCTGCATCCCGCATATTCGACCTCTGGGTCGAGAAACTCAACGCCATCAACGACCCTTGCGTCGAAATCCAGCTCGACTCGCCCCAGCTGTTCGAGATATGGTGCGTCTCTCACAGCGCTGATACAGCGCCCTTGACAACTCATGATGAACGCTCAGGCTATTTGGTTCGACCCGGATTCTATCCATGTGGCCGCGCTTGTCAAAGTCCCCGATTCTTCGAAATTTCTCATGGTCGCCACTCGTTTTGGGTGCTTTTGCGCGCAATGCACACCTCTTTGGGGCTACCACCAAGTCGTTCCGATTCCTCCCGTCTTATCTGCGTCCATCAGCCTCACCCCCGACCCCGACGGAGCTGCACAGTGTCGAGCCAGTGCTACCAGCCACAAAGGTAGATCCCATTCCCGGCCTGCTCGTGTTGCACATCCGAAGGGGGGACTTTGCCGCCCACTGCACACACCTTGCGAATTGGTCATCGGACTGGAACGGCTTCAACAAGTTTGCTACTCTCCCCGATAAATTCCGCGCTCCTCACGATGGGAGTGATGGTTCCACGACAGAAGCCAACATGCACTTCTATCTCCAGCGCTGTTTCCCAACGATCGAACAAATCGTGGAGAGAGTACGGCAGGTGCTTCACGACCAGAAGAAGACGTATGGTGGAGCAAAGGAGCTCGAAAGGATCTATATCATGACAAACGGCGATGACGCGTGGTTGAAAGACCTGGAGCAGGCACTCATGGAGATAAAGAAGTGGAAGTCGGTGACAAACAGCCGTGACCTGCGGCTCACTTGGGAGGAAAAACCCGTCGCACAGGCCATGGACATGCTGGTCGGTCAGCGTGCACAGGTGTTTATCGGGAACGGGGTAGGTTCACTTCCGATCGCGCACATTGCCATGACTCATTATGCGTTACCCCCCTAGTTCTCCAGTCTGACCTCGAATATCGTCATGTTCCGGATGCTGCGAGAGCTACCGCCTGAAGACACCCGGTTTTGGTGACAGCCCTTTGCTGTCCGCGCTGTGCTCTTGGGCGTCGGGGATAACGCTTCTGCTTGTCCAATGGTGCCCTGCGACTGTGGGTACATCCTCGTCGTCCTGGAGATTATCCACGCCTCGGCCTTTCTGCATCATGTTTCCCTGTTTTTCGGGGATCGTATCCTCTAAAAAATAGACACTCGGTACATGTATGCTGGCATCTGCTCATATTGTAAGTAGCTTACACACGCGTCCTCGGTGGACATTAGTTCTCGGTTGGTGGAGACATATCGTAGCCATGGTGGTAGTATATACGTCGTTTGTGAATCGATAGGGTCGTTGTTTTTTTTCCGCGGTGTTGGCGTGTGACCTAGGGCTGTCTAGGTGGCGTTTACGAGGCCAAGTCGGACAAGTAGCCAACAACACTCGTATCGATCAGATTGATACGCATCGATCACAACCTTGATAAGTCGTGCTTGTCTGCCAAAAAGACGGCGTACGCCAAATTGCAAGTCCTACCCGTGAGGGTTCGGAATCGCGGTGCAGGTAAGCTCGATTTTTGCTATTGGATGCCCCTTTCCGGTTTTGCGCGCGCGCCTGCACGTGTGCGTCCGCCTCCGTGTCGACGTGTCCGAGCAAAAAGGTGCTAGTTGTGCCATTTTTTCTCCTTTTCCATGGGTCAAACCACCTGGTTTGTTCGTCGGTGTGATCTCGGAGCGCACCCGATTCAGAAAGCCGTTGATCGTGATGACGCGTGGCATGCGTCGTTGGTTCGTGGTAGATGTGCCGATACACATGTCGTCGGTGCGTGTCGTTGGCGTGAGCTTGAAAGCGACGATCAGTCATCGCGTTCGAGGTAGATGTGACCCCCCCGGAGTGCACTGGCAATGGGCACTGGCAGAACGACCATCTTCTGCTCACTGCCAGTGAGAGACTGGGTAGAAACCGCCAAAGACCACGTGAACTTGTTTGTCGCCTGCGATACATCTTTCGGTGCAACACGTCGCGCGTTCGCTTACCTAGGGGACCCCTGAGTTAGATTGCCTAAACTGAGCATGCTCTCAGGACATTGTGAGACCTCTGTGACCGTCTCTTTGCAAAGTACCCATAGCTCCGTGAGCCTGTCACGTCCCCCGTCGGGCTTTATTGCCAAGGCTCTGCAAGATCTGGGCAATCGAGACCTTGAATGCAAGGTTTGGGAGACGCTGAGGATGCGCAACCATGTATCTTTAAACTGACGGTGATTGGTGGATATTGAACACACTGACAGGGGCGAGTATCACTTGTGCAAGAATCAAACTGCATGCTTGGCGGCGTGGAGGTTAATCCCACGCGATTTGGCAAGGTGACACTGAAGAGAACGTTGGCGTCGAAATGATTTATGTAGTCTTGGCAGGGTCCTGAGAGTGAAGGATAGTCGTTGTATGTTGTGGTGACAGACGTGTCCGAACGTGCGCGTCGCTCTCTTCGCGATGAGAAGGCGGATTCAGCGTCCACCTGCGCTTTCTCACTAGACATGGTAACGAGACGAGCATGCCAACATATGTTTTCACTCGACTGTCAGGATCATATGATTACGGAACCGTGAAGAAACCGTCAATGATTAGGAAAACACAAACCTACTTAAAATTATCTTCGGCGGCCGCACAACACGACGATCTGTGCGGGACCGAATCGTCGTTCAAGGAGCCTTCAAGTGTACAAGCAACATGTCCAGCTCTTCTTCTTTTGGAGCTTTGGGATCCGAAGCCTCATGGAACCCATCCGGTGGGTGCTCGTGTCCAAGCACACCAAGCCACCATCCGATTGTGGTCCATGAATCTTGCACGTGATGGTGCTTTCCCCACCCCCACCCCGGAGGAAGGGCATGAGGACGAACACAGAGTGGGCTTCTTCTGCTCTGGAAACTGTCGTCTATTCTCTCTCAACCGGGTACCAAATACTGGTCCGATCACAGGGGCTGGGCTACATTGTACCGCTGATCAACGCCATGAGAAACGGTCGTGATGGTCATTGGCCCGCGTACCTGACACGAGTCTTGATACCGCTCAAGATCCGTGTGTGTATGTGTGTATTCAAGCGCTGACCGCGTGTGTATTTCCGATAGGACAGGAGGCACTC